>DWKE01000001.1:0-16252 GCA_018249275.1 Cecropterus evenus
ATCATAGAATCAAATAGAAATAATTTTAATGATTCATGCAGAAGATGCATTAGTACTCGAGACGACAGAAGAAACTGGATTGAATTAGTTCCATTGAACATGCAAAAATTAAATCACTTGACAATTTTTATCTAATGAAGTCTGAAGAAAATTGGAAAGCTGTTAAACATAATTCGTAATAACCCAGTAACGTAAGAAGTGATAATAAGAAATAAAAAACAGATACTATTTTACGACGGGACGAAACACTGACTATATAAGAATTAATACACAATTATTACAAGTTTTTCTTCGTTACAAGTGAAGGTGCCATAATTTCATGTAGAAGCGACATAATAATAATATATAATACTATAACCCGACTTCACGCATTTCTTTCCTAGTTTACAACATTAATTAAAACTCGTAAGTAAGGCAAAGTACCCTATTCCCAATGATATAATCATTGTAAAAAGTGAGAATCGAACTGTAAAAAGTTTAAAGACGTTATGTCGCATCTATTTTATCTTATTATCGGCAAACCAACACCAAAACGAGGAGGAAGCGGAGAAAATAAATCGAGGCGTGCGGGTCTACATAAGAGGCGTTCTAAGATTGAGGGGACAGCGTCATTCTACGATATGATCACCTGATGGTAGGCCTTATCGTCGCAATCTGACGCGTCAATATCATAGGGGCAACGCGGCGAATCATCTTGAGACTCGACAATGTAATCTTTTTTCGATTCGACGTCGAACATCTTATCAAATATCCGTTGCGCCTCCATATCGGGACTGTATCGATCTGGGATCGCATCCTGAAGTTGCAAAATGTGTTATAGACTAATTACGCATTCGAAGAACCGTTTGCATGGAACCGTAAGCAATAGAATATTATTTCCGATTGTTAGTTTTAACTGATGTGCTAATTACACATGAACAACAATTTACGAATTCAACAAGTTACAGATTACAGTTCCATATTAACATTAAATTAAAATGAAAAAACACTTACAAGTACAGTTCGGTCCATTTCAGTTCGTACGGTTTCTTCGTATGAGTAATCTTGAGGGACATTCCATGGTTCTGGCTCTGGATCGGGTTCCGCCTCTTCTGGACTAGAATCTCGTTCCGGTTTAACTTCCTCCGGTTCTCGAGATGTCCATGGAGAACGCGGGGCATTCGTATCAATCAAATCCGGCGGTGATGTCGCTGGAGCTGGTGAAGCAGCACTGTCTGCAGGCTGGGCATTTGTAGAAGCAGTTAAGTTGAAAGCTTGCAAATTGTGGAACGCCGTTGTCGGCAACCTAACGTGACGGACACCCGGGCGAGTTAACATGGGTTTCAACCCGGCTGGACCGATAAGGCGTTGCAAAAGAAGTGCATTTGTGGCTCCACTTTCTCCACCACCCACTGTAAGTATTTTGGGGCCGCGATTCGTCACAATGGCGATCTGTTGACCACTTTTAACCATTGATACAGGAAGAATATAATTAGCCGGCATGAGTACAGCCGTCGCCGGTTTCCCGGGTGCACCTCGAGTTACGGCAAGCGTTGGGCCATCGGTTACTAGGACATTCCGTGGCGCTTGTGGTCTTGATTGTGATGCTGGTGCATCTTGGTCAAATGTAAGTTTCTTTGCTACTTTTCGAGGACTGCCTTGGGGAGAATGCGTTTCTAGACAAGTTTCACTGCAATCTCCTTGAGACGTGCCACAACTGCTGTCTTCAGATCCCATTGTTCGACAATTATCATCTATAGGACTCGAATCACGACCGCTGCGACGTGATCCGCTCGAACTCTTCTTGCGTTTTGAACTCGTCGCAGGAGGTGCTGCTTGTAAGTTTGTTCTTCTACGCGGCGCCGGTTTATCTTTATCCGGAGAATTCTCTACCTGTTCCTTATACTCTGCTAATATGTAAAGTATTCTTTGTGTAGTTTGTTCATCTTCCATAGGTTTTTGATTAGATGGTTTTGGAGGAACAGGATTTATTTTAAACTGTGGATGATGTGATTTTGGTCGTGATTTAGACTTAGAGCTCACTTTAATGGGTTTATGATGACTCTGTGAAGTGTGAGAGTCACTTGTTGACTCTGATGTTGCGGTATGTGATACGTGCGCGGTAAGTATATGTGAAGACGAAGTCGAAGATTCTACAATACCCGATGAGTCTGGCGAACGAGCAAATGAAGTCGTAGCTGGTGATGATACTACAGTTGACTTTCTGTTTATATATGCTACGTTTACTGGCTGGTTATTTCCAATAGAATAGAACACTTGTTGTGTTGTTTCTTGAGGCGTAGAACTTGATGCAGTGTCAGTGGTATCCGTAGAAGTTGACGGAGTATGTGACCTTGTGAATTCATTGGGCGGAACAGAGTTAGGTTGCCCCGTGCTTCTCTCCTTTACCTGTTCGAGGACCATGTCAAATTCTCTAAGCTGCTCAAGTGTAGATGAACTCATTTGAGATTCCGGAGAACCTTGGGTTTCAGCACCAACCTTCATTTCTCGATTAGGTTGCGTCTGAGGAAGTCTAATTGGCTGCTGTCCAATTGTTGGAGCAGCAGTAAGAACCAATTGCTGGTACACGGGTTGATTCGCACCACCAATGACGTTACGTTGTATTTGGAAGAACGACGGTCGAACTACTCTACCCCCAGTGACCATTTGTGTGTTTTTACTTAACATTGGTAATTTAATACGCATTTGCGTCAACATTGGTGGTGGCTGTGAGCTTTGACCAGATTCATTTGGCACTCCAGCTGAATTATTACTTTCTTCTGTGGACATTTCAGCATTCGCACCAGCTGGGCTTTGAGGTACAATTTTTATAATAGATTGTTCAATTTCACTTCGATTTCCAAATTTTACATCACACTTTTGTTTTTGAACAGAATCGTCTACCCGATCAGTATTGGGAACAGTTATTAAGTTAATGGTTTGGCCTCCACCTAGATTTACCGGGATTTGACGTGTATATATTACTCCACCGTGCATAGTTTGAATGTTCATTGGTGTTATAGCCTGCTTTATTTGCTGAACGAGATTTTGCTGTGCTTGCGGTGTTGGATTTGCTGTTTTACGTAACAACAAAGGTGGACTGCCAATTTGACGAACATTGTCAGCAATTTGTAAAGAGTGATCAGATTGACAATCATTATTTTCTATATTGGTTTCCACAGACGATAGGTGAGCATCATTTACACCAATTTCGTTAGATTTCTGATTCTCTTCTTGAAATACGGGCTTACCAAATGCTTGGTTAAACTTGGGAAGGCTAGTAGATTTTTCTATATTTATTTTACTAGAATTTTGTATAAATTTAGCATAATTTTCTTCATAAACTGAGCGAGATTTAATTTCTGGAGGTACGACATGTTCCTTCGGAGGAGGTTCTCTGTTTATGATAGTTTGTTCTTGACATTCTGGTTTTGATTGTGCCGACTGAGTTGGCTCGATTGGATGTAATCTTAATACCATACTTCTCTGATGAGTATTTAATTGAATTCCCTTTGCATCAGTAGATTTACAAACAAATTGCACCATCTTTTGCTCATTGGATCCTTGAACATTTGCGAGATTCGTCAAAAGGTTAACCCTTTTGAGTAACTGAGTCGTGTTGTTTACCTTCTGATTTGCAGTATTTACAATGTGTAAAAGCTGGCTGCCTCCTTGCGACAAACCAGCGTCAACTAAAGATAAATTATTATAAGAGTTCGAATTATGTACTGGCGACCCATTGGAAGTAGATGTTATTGGTCCACTTTTACTTTGTACTATGTGCAAAACTGGGGTTTGATTATTACTGTTAACCACCGATGGCTGCGTATTGTCAGGTGATGAAAGCTGATTTAAAGAATTATTTTTACCATGGACAATATGTAAAATTTGGGAAGCAACTGAAACTGGCGGATTACTTTCAGCTTCTTCAGATTGATTCAAAGCGGGAGGTAAAATTTGCGCTAACGCCTGTTGAAGCGCTAAAGCAGTTATGGTAGATCTTTGATAACTATTATCTTCGGAATTCGAACACATATTACGAGGAAGTGTATTAGATAAGTCCATAGCTGTGTCTGATATTGATTCCGGCGTGGTTGTGATTCCGGCGGCGTTCATAGCATGAGCGAGTTGGTCGGGTTTTTCTTGTAAGCCATTTTGTTGATGTTGTTGCTGAAACTGATATGAGTCAGGTTGACTATTATCCGGATCGTTGCCTAATGGTTCAAATACGATTTTTACATCAGGCTCGGTCTTAATTGGTACTTTCATGTTATTTTCATCAAATGCATATTCACTATTAGTAACTTGCTCTGTTTGAAATCCCGTATAATCTCTATTATCGTAACAATTTTGATCGTCCATGTTTTCTGGCACCTCATCTAATACTTCAATTTTCACTTCCGTTTCAATGGTTATATTATCATTACTTATTGGTGAATTTGTTAACTGGGATCCTGATAAAAGTGCTTGATGATGTTCATAGTCCGACATCAAAGGTAATGATATGTCGGCCGTTGTTAATTCTGTGTATTCAGTCTTAATAGCTGGTTGCATATCTTCAAGTGATGCATTGTCTACCGAGCATTGCGCAGGACTAGCATCCGAAACTTGAGTGACACGAGGGTCGCAGGTCACAGGATTTTGTGCTGCAGCGCTTACAGGTAATTGTCCTATTTGAACTACCTGAACTGTACTTTCTGTACATGGAGGATCAAAAAAATTTGTATTGTCGAGATCGCAAAGTAAATCTACCATGTTATCGTAAAAATCGTGTGGGTTTGACTTCAATTTATCCATCTTAATATTATTATTCATCAATGTGTTCCTTAATTTCGCCGTAGTCTCTCTGAAAAATGCCTTAACTTTATTTCGAAGTTTGATGTATGAATAACATTTGTTTAATTTCTGTAATTCGTCATTTCTTGACGATAATATTTTTTGTATGTCGCATTTATTGGTATCTACGGACTGTAAAAACGGCTGAGATTGTTTTACGTCCGACAGAGTCACAGCCGAAAATTTTGTACTTTCTCCGCCATCTTTCAAATTTTGATTGACTCTGCCGGACCCCTCACCAAAACCCATACTGAAATTGGTTTCATTAATTTCTTCGACCAAAGTTTCATGTTCCTCATAATTGGCTGATATTTCTTCAGCTAATGTTTGCGTCGCCGGATCTGATAACATTTTAGGTAACTTGTCGACAAATAAGTCGATCTCAGTGTCTGTCATTTTAATTGTGGGTAAATGAGACTGTTTTATTGGCCAATCTTCTAACATCGTGTGTACATCTGCTATTTGTATCAAATGGTAGTCTTTTGAATATGAAAATTTTATCGAACTGCAATAACTAGATAATTTTCTAAACTCCTTACTGTATGCACATTCACACATAGCAGCCACAGTTATTTTAGGGTAATCAATATTTTTGCCTTTCCGATACTTTTTCTGGTTTATTTGACTGTCTAGACCTTTAATTTTTCGTTTTAAACATTTTTTTGCTTTATCGGCAAAATTTGTGTCTTTTGGTAAATAATTAACTTTAAGACCTGGTTTAGAATATGTAGTTTTTGGTTTAGTAACAGATAGATCTATATCTTCGACTAATTTCGTTGTTACTTCTGACATTATAGGTTGTTTTTGGTTATAATAAATATTTGATTTTATTTTATTTTCAGCATGTTGATCGTCGTCGCTTATAGCAGGACTGAATATGTCAGAATTAATAATGGGAAATACATAACAAGTTCCAACAATTGGATCTTCTATAATTGAACCTTTTAATACAATATTAGAATCATTCTCATACAAAAGGGTTATATTTTTAGGACACGAAGACTCCTTAAACTTACTTTCAATGTGGTAGTCTTTTCTAACGAAATTGCATTCTTGGTGATCTAAAATACCGTTTTCATTCTCCAATATTTTTTGTTTTTCTGTGTTGCCAGTTATTTTATATGCCACAAAATCAATATTATTATCGTTGAAATTTTCTTCATTATTTGCTTTATCATTACCGGTGTCCTCTTTGGCGATACAATAATTTGTCTGGATTTTACAGTCATCGTCACAACTCTCATCGCAAGTTAGGTTTTCGTCTATACTATTATCTTCACTAGTATTATGATCATAATTCATGTCAGAATTATTTTCTAATAATTTCGTTTTTACAGTGTGATAATCAATTTCATTATGTGCGAGGTTCATTATGTCCTGATCGGTTTGGATTTCTTCATGGCCTTCTAAGCAATTATTTAGTCTCAAAACTGTAATCTCTACGTCAATGTTCTTATTATTAATACAATTATATGATGACGCAACATAGTCGTCATTCTTATCAGAACTTATTATTTTGACATTTCTTTTACAGACTCCTGAATTGTTGTCCCTTTTTTGTTCTTCTGTTCTGTGGCGAATTGTACACTCATCAGGTACTTTATCCTTGTATTTATCGTAACTATTATTTAAGATATCACTTTCGCCAGTGTCGTCTATGTTGTTATTTGTGTTATAATAATTTTCCATGTTTTTTATTTCTGTATCATTGACTGTTTCATATTTTCCATCCATATTCGCACTGATTTCATTTGCATATCTTATGCTACTTTTGTCAATGCTTTTTTCTATGCACGTATTAGACTGCACAGTGCAAGACTTTTTGTACTCCAGAATATCTTTTGTAACATCACCCACGGAATCATTTCCATTTATTACAATTTCAGCATCATTAAAGGGTCTGTCATCAACAGCGACCTCGTTGTTTATGTGATACGAATTAAGAACCAAACATTTGGGATTTAAGTCCATATTTACGGTTTCCTCTATATCTTTCGTATCATAATCGTCATCATTAGTGTATTGTCGAATTTTTAATGTTTCACAACGGGTGTCCTTACAAATAGTTTCTTTATCAGATTTCAAAACAGATTCCATTTGATGTTCTAGACAGTCTGGTTCAGATTTCGAGTTCAAATTACCATTAGTTATAGGTAACCAGTCGTCGTCATTTTCCAAGTCATCTGTTTCGAAGTCATTGGTGTTAAATAATTTGTTATTTAGCTTTTTTACGGCATTATCTGAATGGGTATACTTGTAACTATGCTTCTCAGAGTTTGTAACTAAAGCACTGCCTTCATCTTCTTTATTTATGAGCTTCGTACTATTATTATCTGTATCTAATTGCAAAATAGGTTCCATTCGTTGTTCTAAAGTCTTTGGTTCCGACTCCAAATTACCATTACTTATGGGTGAGCAGTTGTTGTCATTTTCAATCAAATTTTCATTGATTTGTTTTGACTCCATATCTTGGTCGGAAATCTTTGATATTTTGTTATCAAACTCCACCATGGTGTTATTTAAATTGTCAATAACATTACAACGCTCTTTAGAGTTTGTGTCCATAACTCTGTCTTCAGTCTTCGCGTTTGTGGTTTCGGTACTAGTATTGTATTTATCTGATCCTAAAGCAAGTTTTATTTGTTGTTCCACAGAGTCTGTTTCAGATCTTAAGTCCAAATTAACACTACTTATGGGTAAACATCTTTTGGCATTTTCAACCAAATTGTCATTGCATTTTGTAGAATTTGATTTAACTACTTCCATTTCTTCAAAAAATAAATTCTTTTCATCGGCGGTTATTAACGTTGCATTATCTTTTTCCTTAAGGGCATCATCTGAATACTCAAAAATGTTGCTATGCTTTTTAGAGCTTTCACTTAAAGCATTGCATTCATTATATGTGTTCGTGGAAAGTTCTACACAGCTGACAATAACTGGATATGGAGAGGTCCGGCTTTTTGAAAAGTTTGTGTCAATTTTCTCAGTTTCAGTATTTGGTAATTCATTTTGATGTGAACTTAACAATTCACTGCATGACTCAGAAGCTGAGTTTTGTATTTCATGTTCATGATTTACATCTAGCTGATATTTTATAATTCTATATTTGCAATCATCTTGTTTTACTTCTATTGTTTTATTACGCTCAGATGATTTTTTCACTATGTTGTCTTGTTCAATACAAGTTTTGTCAGATGTTTGGGTTTCAATATTATTACTTACAAAGTCAACTGAATTAACATATATCGGTTTTTTGTTTGCAATATTCAGCTGCATATTTTTGTCCATATCTACAATAAAGTCATTTTCATCATTTAAATGAACTTGTTCCAAAACTGATCTGCCATCAACATCCTTAGCATCTTCCATTATTATTTTGGGTATTTCTTGTGTATCTGAATTTAATTGTTTACTAGGATATTGATATTCAACATTCAGTTTTACAATTTTGTTGTTATTTGGCGACTTTTCTGGTGTAGTAGATTTCCTCTTAAGATTATTAATCAAGGAATAACTTGTACTATTATAATTTTTCCATTGGTAAAACTTGTCATCTTTCAAATAAATAGCATTTTCTAAGTAAGTTAAAGTTAAGTTAAGAAGACTAGGAACCGGACGAATAACTAGCTCTTCTGGCACTTTGGTCCTCTTGTCGTCAGCCAGACATTCGGTAATACTCTTGTCAACGTCACTGTCGTAGTCTGTTGGGACGTCATCAGAAACTTTACAATGGTTACCTTTTTGTGTCGTCAAATAATGAAGTTCTAATTTTGTTATATACCAATCCGAATGACATATTTCTAAATCTTTGAGACTTTTACAATCTTCTTTATAGGAATGTTGATATTTGTTCATGGTAATTTTACTGCTGGTATTGGTTCCATTTGACTTCAATGATTTTCCAGATTCATTATCAAGGCTGAAATCGTTTAGAATTGAAATTGAAGACCTGCGTTTGAACGTGCAGTGAGCGGTAGCAACTTCCATACCATTTGTATTTTTACCATCGCTTAGTTTGTATCCTTCAGGGTCGTCACTGTTTTCACCTCTGAATTGAGGTACAACGTTCACATTCTTCGGCCGAGATTCAGTTTGTATTAATCTGTCACATCTTTCCAAAGACACAAAACATTGTTTACTTATCTGCAAAAGCTGGTACTTCTTAACTAAATCGTCACATTTTTTAATTTTAAGTCGACATTTTTTTATAGATGGCTCCCTATATTTAAATTTTTGAACATTTTTATATTCACTATCGCTGTTATTGTTAACAGCAAATGTTTCAGGTCTAATATTTGAATTCTTATAGTTACTACTATCTTCAAATGTAATGCCCTCGCTAATGCTTTCCAACGACTCATCGTTAAGATCTTTTACAGACAGTGAAGAATCACTGTCTGTAACGACACAAGAATGTGTCGTTTCACCGTTTTCCTCCGCAGCCACACGCAAATCGTTAATTAAAGTTTCTTTTAATTCCTTGTTAATGTTCTTTGCATTCTTTTCATGTTCATTTAATTGTTGTGTATTCTCTTCATGTATCGTTTTACTAATGACTACGGAATCATTTGAGGAATCGTCTATTTCTATCACCTGGTCATTATTGTCAATAGACAACGCACATATTTTTTGAGAATCTTTCTCTTTTAATGCCCCTTGTTCAGTAGTGCGGGTATTTTCTGTAGAATTGTCTTTTAATTTGATTTTATTTTCCAACTCCAAGGAAGGGTTGCTTATTGGTATTTCAAATCTATGTAATTTTACTATACATCTTTGAGAAAACTTATTTTGGTGCATATTGAATATGCTCTCCGGTAAACTTCCTATTTTATACTTTCCATACTCTGTTTTAAACGCTTGCGGTGCAGTATCTTCTTCGTCGTCACTAATCAAATTAATAGTTTCAACACATTTTTTTTCTGGGTAGACTAATTGAGTCCTTATATTATTATCAGCTTTAGAACCAATTTGTTGAATATTTAAAATACACCTCGCATCGCTAGGTAGATTGTTCATTAGGACGGCTCTTATTGACGGGTCTTTAAATAAAGAATCAACATCGACATGTAGCTTTCCTGAGACGGTGGCTTTGAAACAATTACCGTTTGCTAATTTAATACTCATACACCTTTTTAATGGATCATCATTCTTTTTCCTCGGCATCTCTGTAATCGTAATTTTGTCTTTGTAATAATCATTTAATTCATCTTTATGTAATAATTCATGAGGCGAGTTATTTACAATTTTCCTTGGTAGTGTAGATGTGGTTTTATCGCTATCTAAAGTAGTTACGTTATTACATGTCATATTTAAGCGATCTGACGATTCACTTCCCTGTAATTGCTTTTTCACCATCTTAGTTTCATTATTAACACTAACACCTGAGCATGAATCGTTTAAAATTATAACGTCCTCGTTTTCTTGATTTTCAGGACGACTGACATCCTTGGCTACAAGTTGTTCTTTTGGTGTATCCGGATTTTTAGAAGAAATTATATTAGAAATGACGTTGACACGAGGCCCAGATACAAGAATTTCACTTTTTTTAATTGTATTTGATTTTAAAACTTCCGATTTCTTTAAAGTGTGTATTTCATTTAAAGTTCGCTTCTTAGGATATACATCACATAGATAGGTGTTAGAACTATTTAATTCTTTGTTATTTTTTAAAATTGTATGATGTTTACTGGCACTGTCAGTGTTATTTATAATTTGGAGATCACTTGCTTTTCCTGTTAACACATGCGTGACGTTTTTGTTTATATTTTGTTGGATATCGGAAGTTTTTAACGTATCAGCGTAGAGAGAACTATTTTTAGGTATGATTGATCTTAGAATTTGTTCTTCTATATCACAATTCAGTTTCAAATCAGGCAAATTGTTTTCTGCTATATTAGGGTACTCTTTTACTTGTAGCAATACTTCTTTTGTACGTTTATTCGTAATGCGTTGTTTCTTTCTCATCAAACGCTTAGTTATTTTTCTTAACTTTTGTGGTTTTAATGGATTTCTACTTTTCTTTACTTTTAGTCTGACTTTGCTTTTCACACTAATTTTTTCAACAATTTTCTGCGTTAATTCTGAGTTAACTTTTAGCTTATTAAATGGTAGTTTACCTTTACACTCTGCTGTATCACTTATATCAGTTTCCTTTAAACCATTGGTAATGGAGTTCTCCTTTAATCCATCAGATAGTGACGGTTGAAAATCATTATTTTCTTTCTGGTCGTCGCTTTTGTTGATAATATTCATTGTAATGTCTTCTGATAGCCGGTCTGCAATGGAACTTGATTTAAAGCCCAATGCAATAACTTGTGACATAGTATCCTCAGGGATGTCTTTTAAACCACCACCTATGTTAGATTCAATTGGACTATCCGTTAGTAGTGATTTATTCATGTCTTTTTGATTTGATAATGGTAGAGTTGAGATAGAAGTTGCTTTAAAACCCAATGGTATTATTGCGTCAACGTTAATATTACTTTTCTGGTATTCTTTTAAGCCAACGCACGTGTTCTTTTCTTTTGAATTATTGATTTCCACAGACGGAAATTTATTATCCTCTTCTTTCTGGTTATACATTGACAATTCATTGGTTTTATTGCCAATAACTAAGGTAACATCATTTGAATGTTGGCTTGTATTAGTTAATGATTTAAAACCCAACGCTATAATAGCTTGTGTTTTAGGATGTGTAGGTACTACTTTGGCGTCTGGTCGTGTCTGTTTCTCTTTATTTTCTGACATTTGTATTACATGTATTGGAGCATATGTCAGAGGAATCGGTTTAGAAAGACTGAAAACATGCATTTGCCTATTTAGTATTGCCGTTCTTTTCTTCTTTATTAATTCTTCTCGAATTTTCATAAAATCTTTTTTTATTTCATCTTCACTTTTCAATCCCGATTTTTTTGAATTTAACGTTTCGGATGAATTTATGCCCTGTTTCTCTTGTACCTCAGACAATACCTTCCTTTCAGAGTTCTTATTCGAAGTAAATATGTTTACTTTTACATCAACCTTAGGATTATGATCAACGACGTTTATTAAAGTAGATTCTTCGTTTACAAAATGTGAATGAATCTTCGTAGACGTATGATTAATTTTAGTAGCATCTAAAACATTTTCATGATGACTGGATTCCACAGATCTATAAGATTTTTCAATAGTCGGATTGTCACATAGACTTGTCGTGATACTCGCAGCACGCTGAGGTGCATACGTCCTATTGTCATAAGAGTTAGTTACTGGCAAATTAGGAGTCTGAGTAACTGGAACAGTTACACTGCTACCAATTATAAGAGGATTGATAATAGGAGCAGCAAATTGGGTGCCGTACAATGATATATTTGGCACAGCATTGAGAGCAACGTATGCGCTGGAGTTTAAACTACAAATAGTAGGGTTTATACTGTCTGGGATTTGATGAACTTGCACCGTAGGTGGTTTGTCGTAAATTATATTAGGGCGGATGAGTACCACGTTTTTTACAGCAGGTTGTTGTGTAATTGTAGTATAAATATTGCCGGTATTTTGATTTACTGTCATTGACGGGCGAAAGCTATTGTTTATATTTTGACTGCAATTCAGATTGCTTTGCTGAACACAGTTTGGCATATTAATACTATTAGACGTCCTCGAAGAGTCCGAAGCGAAATGTGGTTTTGCTTGATTTACTTGATCATTTGCTGTTGTGATAACGTTTGCTGCATGGTGAGACATGTTAGATTTTGCCTGCTGCACTCTAGCTTGAATTTTTCTGTTATCTGGTGTGAACATCGTATTACGTATTGGTTTATTCTTTATGATATTCGTATTTTCAAATTTCGTTGAAACCGATGGCATACTGGGCTCGGTTACTTGTAGTGATTTATTATTTATATTTTCAAATCGCGTTGGATCAGATGAAGCGATCTTTGTGTTCGTTTGCATCAACGAAGTCGTTTGGCTAATGGACCTACCCTGATTTTGAGAACCATTTTGACCGTGAGATGAATCAAAAATACGAGTTGCTTCCACAGGTGTTTGTTTGCCTATTACACTCTTTTCTTTACATTCTTTTGCCACAATATTAGCTGAAAAGTTTTCTTCATCTGACGATAACTCGCCGATCTCTTGCCGTAAGTCATCATCCATCAGTTCCTCTAGAAGGTCATAATCTGAGGATGGTATATTGGGTATTGTTTGCTCTATAACACTGCTTAGTTCCTTATTCAATTCTTCTATCGATAGTTTTGCTTCTGAAACTTTGTGTTTTTTTACAAATACAGTTTGATTGGATTTTTTAACGGAACCTTGACCATTTAAAAGTAGTGATTTGTTTATCACGGATGTAGTACTATCGGCTGCAATTGAGGGATTATTTCTTAAGAGTTTGGCATTCTTAACTTCTGATGAAGACTTATCATCCCCAGCTGCAGAACTTCTTGGCTTCCGCTGGTGTGCATGTAAATTACGTTTTAGAGCAGTCTCACTATTGTCATGATTATCCTGTTTTCGGTTTATATGACTGGCAGCATTATTGTTGAAATTTAGATTTCTACTTGTATCAATATTACGAAATCGTTGTTCTCGTAAACTGTTGCCCGGCGGTTGATCTTTCTTGAGTACCATATCAAGCGCATTTTGACCACGACTTGGAGTTTTATGAGATAGCAGTGCGTTCAAGACGCCTTCCCAATCTTGTGGTTCACCGTCATTTTTGACTTCGGCTTTAGGATTTTGTGTTAGCTCTTTAGTATTTCCTATATTCTTTTTATGGCGTCTATTACAATTCGGAGATTTTTCCGTTGTATGTACGATATTTGGAGTCCGCTGCTGAAATGCGGCTACATTTTGTATCGGAACTTGCAGATCTTGGTTTGATCTCTCATAATTTTGACAACCCTGTAAATTATTGTGAATATCTTCAACACCACGTTGGTTATTGCTTTGTAGATTTAATGAAGATGAACATCCGCCAAAACTTTTGGGCTGCTGTGTAGTTCCTTTATTAATGACTATTTCGGACCTTATTTGGGGCCTCGTTATATTCAATTTACTTTGCTGCCGTAACAAAAGTCGAAGTTGGTCTTGATCCCTCTCCGTTAGCATTGTGGTTCTTGGTGTCGTTTGTATAGGCATCGTATTCGATCGTATAAGTTTGTCTTCAATTTGTTCTGTTTTCTTTATAACACTTTGATTTGAGTTTAATATTCTTGCAACATTCGGATTATTATTCGATGAATATACCCTTTTTTGTGACGTTTTCTCAACTTTTTTTATAGTGGTGTTTTCAAAGCGAGACAACAAGGGATCATTGTTATAGTTCACTTGACTTTTGTCACCTGCAAATTGTACATGAGAAGACTTTTGCAGTTCGTTCTGCGTTAATTGATCATAGTTTTGTTTGGCCATGTTTTCGCCTTGTTTATTTTTATGCATATAGTTGAGACGAGCAAACGTGTTAGGTGCATTTTCTACTTTCTTTGGTGGCTTTATCTGTTTGGCACAATAATTAATAGGGGCGGAACAGGGTACATCACTTTCAATCTGATGTCCACTTAGTCTTATGTCATCTTTACTCACACCTGCATTAATGGACCTGTGCAATTCCTCAAAAAAATCGTGGTAATTACTCTGTTCCGTATTTGTTGCATTTTGCACAGCAGAAAGTTGCTTCATGTTAGATTGTTGAGCTAATTTTGACGTTATAATATTATTAGTGACTTTAACAGACTCACTCAGATGAGGCGCTGTAATAATTTTATTCTCAACTTTATTCAAATATGAAATGACAGGTCTACTTAATTTATTCGACTTTAAACTTGATAATTCATTATTTAATCTTGTTTCTGATTTCGCTATCGAATTATTCATCGGAAACGTCTCCAATCCTATGTTGTTACTTTGATTTAAGAAATTATCAACTCCACTTTTTAATATATTTAATTGATCACTTTGT
Organism: Cecropterus evenus; assembly: GCA_018249275.1. Lineage (NCBI taxonomy): Eukaryota > Metazoa > Arthropoda > Insecta > Lepidoptera > Hesperiidae > Cecropterus > Cecropterus evenus. The sequence continues at coordinate 14,759 of DWKE01000001.1, forward strand.
TCTTTATTTATGTATATTTTTGGAATGCTTGGAACTGAAATGGCTTTTGGACATCCCGATTGGATCGATCGTGTTCCATTTTCTATGCTGTTCGGCAAGTCATATTTATGTGGTATTTTCTTGTTCAAAATACTGTTTACACGATTATTTTGTGACTGTACAACACACCTTGCCATGCTCGCCAGATCAGTTGCACTCTTTTGCTTCCTAAATTCTATAAGCCTTTTGATACTTAGTTTTACTTTACTCTGTGGCATATTTAAACTACACTGAGCAGGGGAACGCGAAACATCATTGATATTTCGCATTGATAATGGTGTAGCTGATAATGGTCTTGTTTGTTCAATATTGGTGACATTATTTTTACTAAATTTAACTGCGTAGTGGGAGGAAGCATTTGCGTAATTTTGATGTAAACCTTCTGTATGTGTAAAGGACGCTTTATGCTTGTTTAATTCAAACGCATTTATTTTTTCAACGGTCTTAGCAGCCTGTTGCTGGCCTTCCGGCGACTTAATTTCATCCATTGAGAAGAGACCGTCAAATACTACATCAGGATCATTACCGTCTGTATGAATGGATGCTATTGAAGACTTTCCTTGGCTATCATAATCGCTGTCAGTTATGAATATTTGATCATTGAAGTCAGTCTCTATGTCTCTTCTTGTTATTTGCTCTTGTGTATTAAGAGGCGCTGGTCGCCTTATGACTTTCTTGCCTATAAACCGCGATAAAGCACTCGTCGTTGGCATTTTCTGCTGCGAATCATTCTTTTCTCTCTTTTTTCTTTCTTTCTTAGGTTTACTTTGCGGCTTCTCTAATGTAAGTGGATCACAGTCTTCACCAACTTTAGGTTTCTCTTTATCTTTTTTTAATCGCCCTGCACTCGTACTCCGCTCTCTAGGCTGTTTCTCCTTTTTCTTTCTTTCTTTACTAACGTCTTTCCTGCGTTCTTTGGATCTTTCTTTATTACCTTCACTATGGGATCGATGCTTTGGTTTAGGGACAATTTGACTAAGGGGATCAATTTCCTGATTTTCAGAACAGTCTGACAGCCGCCTAACTCTTTTCTTTCGTCTAGGTATTGGAATTAGAGTTTCATCATCAGTAGTATAACAGCTTTCAGTTCTTTCTGGATCAGTTGGAGCATTTTCCCATATCTCTTCCGGATCTTGTACCTCCACGAGATGTTCATAGCCTGTTCAGAAAATTTTTTCTTTATGCTTTGTAACTAAATTGTGAACTATATATGTATATTATGAAAAAAAATTTTATTTTCATTTTGATTCCAAATTGTGCTTACCTTTTTCAATACCATAGTAGATATCGCCTTCGTCTTCCTCCTCTTCAGGCAAGTGTACGAAAGAATCCGGGTTAAGGTTGAGATACTTCAGTTCTGTAGTTAGCGCTTTGGTGCCACCATGAGTCCGTTCCATGTATGATCGGCAATTCTCTATCAGGATTTCTCTGAAAATATATTATATATGAATGATT
>DWKE01000002.1:0-15856 GCA_018249275.1 Cecropterus evenus
AAAGATTAACTGCTAAAACTTAAATTAACAGTGGGTTGTTTTGTTTTTTTAATAATTAATATTACCCCTTTTTGCGAGTTTGTTTTCAGAATTGTTTTTATTTTTAAAATCGTCACTGAACCCGCCGTTTTCTCCGAGCGCAGGTGCCATATTGATATGTTACATAACCTGTGTCACTTTGCAAACTAAGTCGATTCCAATGATATGTCATTTTTTATAATCCTTCAAACCGCCTGGACTGTAGCGCGTGTCAAAGACGACCCGCGTGACGGAGCGGTTAGGACACCGGTCTGACACGCAGCGGGTCCCAGGTTCGATCCCCGGCAAGACAGACATCTGAATGATAAGTTTAGATTTCTGTTCTGGGTTTGGGCGTTGTGTAGTTGTTTTTGTGTGTCTATTGCACCCACGACACAGGAGGCAATCCTACTTTGAGGCTATGAGTGTATAAAACGTCTTATTTTTTTTTATTGATTACTTTAAATTCTTACAAGGCCTTTAAATCTTTGTACCGACTTTGTAGTATAAACATTTAATACATAAACCGTATTTTTATGGTGTTCTCTTTCTTTTCCAGCGCCTGGTGGAGGCTATGGCGCCGCGCTCAGCCCGCTCCTTCAGACAGGAGTTCAATATGCAAGACCTGGCGACCACAGAACACACTTACACAACACACTTTACCTCTGAGAAGTTAGTAAACTGGTTTAAATTAAGGACAGTGGAAATAAAATGGATCTTAGGTAAAATTCCAATTTTGCGAAATAACAAAATTGTATTCGTTTTTGGAGAGTTCATGGAAGCGCAAAATTGTTAAAAAGATACAATTATTATGTTTGTAGTTTTCTAGCCCGAAAATATTCAACTCAATCTTCTGAAATTTCGAGGTAGGTCCATTTTATTTCTACTGTTTATTATTGCAAGTCCAATAATACGATGTAAGAGCTGCTTTTCAAAGATGCTAATTGTTATTTCCTACTAATTCGCGCAGATACGTCAGGACGTCACATACAACAGAGCTTGATGGCCATGCACCAATTAAATCGATGGCCAATGGCAAATTAAGTTCACCTAACTATGCAACGAAATCGGTGGTAGGTGATGAAGACAGACCTGACGTCAGAAATCTCAAACGAGTCCATAAAATGTATGAGGGTCCAAATATTATCGAATCCAGAGGTATAGTTCACCCTGAAACTCGAGAAATCTTGACGGTCGGTCAAGCAATTAGTATGAGAATATTAGACGTCCGAACGGGAAGATTACTCTCTTCCCCAGAGACGAGACAAACCATGACAATAGAACAAGCAGCGAAGGAAGGACTCATCGACCCGAAACTTGCTGCGAGACTAACAGGCCCCTGTGGAATGACTGAAGACGGAAATGAAGTAACACTACTAGAAGCCATCCAACGGGAACTATACGACGCAGAACAAGGACTTACAGATCCAGCAGAGAAGAGAATCAAGGTGACTGTAGAAGGAGAAAAACCTACAACACAGGGAATGAGTATTTCGGACGCCTTAAATCGCGGACAAGTTGATTTACAGAGAGGACTCTACAGGTTGCCAAACGGCACGTACATAACGATAGCTGAAGCTTATCAAAGAGGCTATCTGATCTATAATGAGATTATCAAAATAAAATCAAGCGCTCTGTCTTTATCTGACGCGATAAGCCAAGATTTAGTTGACAGCAATGGTTGGATTTTGGACAGAAACTCCGGCGACAGGTTTCAATTAGACGTCGCTATCCAAAACGAACTAATCAATCCTAATGTTAGAGAGATCGTTGATGCTAAAAATGATAATAAAATAACACTTATAGAGGCGATAGAAAAGAATATTATAAATACGAAACATTCTAAATATGTACACAGTTTAACAAAAGAAAAATTAACGTTCAAAGACGCAGCAAGCAAACGGTACATTTGTAAACCTATGACGTTAAAAGATGTGTGTGATAACAATTTGATGACAAATGACGGTAAAATATTATCCCCGACTAGTAGAACACCTTTAAACATCTTGGAGGCAATTTCCGCCGGTGTATTAGACAGTGATAGTGTGAAATGTATAACTGATACTACAACCGGTCAACTTCTTACATTATCAGAAGCGTTAGGTGCTAGAATTATCCTTACTGATAATAAATTCCGCGATAATTTAACAGGAGAACTTTGTACCATTCCTGAAGCAGTCGACCGTGGCCTTATCACGTCAGTTTCGCAACGTTCTATATTCGACATTGATGGCTTTAGGGACCCTAAAACCGGTGAATTTGTTTCCTTCAACACAGCTTTAAGCAAAGGAAATATAAAGTACGTTAACGGAGAAACCTTCCTCAAATCTGAAAGTGGTGATTTCGTCTATTTAGAAGATTGTACTAAAGTTTCAACTGTTCGCCCCGAGGTCCTAGAAATGTTCAATCGTAAGATAGGGATATTTGAAAATGACAAAGAACTGTCCGTGTTAGATGCGGTTTTCAAAAATATTCTAGATCCTAAAACAGGCCACTTACTAGATCCAACTACTAGAAAGTCCATTCCATTCAATAAAGCTGTAGAGATCAATATGATTACACCCGAGGGTGCTGCATTATTAAATTCCCTTTTAAATATTACACTTACATTGCAAACTGTTACAAAAACAGTCAAAAGATACGTCACAGTAACAAATACTAACTCATCGCGTCGATGTGATACTATTATTACATTTGCCGAAGCAGTACGAATGGGGCTTATCGATGAGAGTACCCAAACTTTCACTGATCCAACTACCGGAACAGTGTTCCCTATACAACAAGCCTTAGATGAGGGTTTGTTGGGTGTCGAAAAAGACGAACCCCGGGTAGCTAGGATATCGGATCGCGTCACTAAACGGGAATTAGTCCCAGGTCAGGTAGTAGAACTCAAAATAACTAAGAAATCTTTCATCAAAGATCTTCCATCTAGCCCCGAAAGTAAATTACAACATGATAACAGACCTGAAACGGTCAAAAGCCCCGATTATGTCGTTCGCGAGACATCAAGACCTCGAGAAGATATAACTCGTGAGTTCAAAAGTGTCTCATCAAAGTCGTTTGTGAACGAACCTTCGGTAACATCATTGACTATTAAGAAAAATACAATTGAACTGCCAAATGGTGGTTGGACGTTAAAGGAGGCGATTCAACAAAATCTTTTTGATCCATCTACAGGTTTATTTATAATTCCAGGAACCGATAGAGTACTAGACCTAAAAGAAGCGATAGATCTCAATGTTATAAATCCAGAATCTGCCAAAGTAGTAGATCCGAAAACCAAGAAAGAAGTCATGTTGAATAAAGCTTTAGATTTGCATATATTAGATAACACAGGCCATTACAGGTATCAAACGTACACTTTAACTATGAAAGAATCAATTGAACGAAAATTTATAATATTCATGCATCTATCAACAACTGTTTCTACGCACAAAGTTATAACAATTACATCCATTGCTGGCATGCCAGATAAAATGGAAATCTCTGAAGTTCAAGACATGCCAGTTGACAAAAGAATTTCGGAAGAACAATCAGCCTTAGAACCTGTACAAGTAAAACCTGGAGTCATCTTTGACCCAGCTACGGCGTTAGTTATATCTACAACATCAGGAGTATCGGAAAATATCATCGAGGCTGTTGATCGCGGCGCAGTTTCGCCAAATGCGGTTAAAGTCACAGATCCTATAAGTGGCAAATTAATTCCTTTAAAACAGGCTTTAGACAAAGGTATCATAAATGAGGATTCAGGTGAATATACGGACAAATCAGGCAAGAGGATAAGTTTAGCCGACGCAGCTAAAGTAGGTCTTGTAGCTGTTGTTGGTGCACCACTAGTAGCGGCTACTAAGATCATCCAGCTAGTTAAAAGTACTATGGTTGTAGATCCAAACACTGGAGAAGAGCTACCAATGGAAGTGGCATATGAAAGAGGCTTAGTTGATCCAGATACTTACAAAAAGTATGAGGATTCCATCAGAGATAAAACTCCCGACAGCGACACACTTGTACGTACGAGTTCCGAAAAAACGACCTCGAACCGAAGTACAATCACAATATCTAAGTTCATGAAAACCACCATAATAGATCCACAAACAGGGGAAAAGCTGACTATGGACGAAGCCTTTACCAGGGGACTTGTGGATCCAATTACATATGAAAAATATAAACAATCTCTGAAAGAAAGATCATCAAGCCCTGAGGCAAATGCGTCGACCATAAGATCACCAAACAGTATATCATATTCCCAAACTACAACTAAACCTCTGTCTGTAGGAGCTGCTGTCTCTGAAGGTTTTATAACTGTGGAATCTATACAAAATAGTCTTTCTGCTGATAATCGTAAAATCATTGCCGATGATAGTGAATTTGTCGAAAAACATGTTGACTCAAAAGTAATTGATTTGACAAAAGTGAGTATTAATAAAACACCTAAATTTACCACAGATAATTCTAAAAAGGTTACAAACGTACCTACTGATACTAAACCACTTGTTTTGCAAAAACTCAGGAAGCGTGTATTATCTCCACAGGAAGCGATAGAAAGAGGTTTAATAAATAAAGAAACAGCAAAAGTTTTGGAATCTATAAAATTATATAAAGATAAAGATGGATCTCCAATGACTTTAGAAAAGGCTATAGGGTGTGGACTGGTTGATAACAGCCAAGGTAATATTGTTGATCCAATACATGGTGAAATATTAAACATCGATGAAGCTATTAATAGAGGTGTTTTAGACGTGGAAGGCCAGGATGAAGTATTGATTCCCATAGTCAGGAGTCTTACTATATCCGAAGTTATGAATCAAGGTTTATATGAACCGACTATAGGAAAGATAATTCATCCAGAAACAGGCAATCACTTGACATTAAAAGAAGCTATAATTTGCGACGTTGTTGATCCTTTGTCTGTTATAACTTTATCTCCTGGAAAAAGCATGACGCTTGCCGAAGCTATCGAAAGAAACATCGTGGACAGTGACAAAAATATTATTAAGACTAGTACCGGACCAATAGACTTTATTACAGCTGTTAATTATAACATATTACCAGAAAACAAGTTAACTGAGGGAGTCAACGACATTCCCCCTGCGGGCATGACATTGACCATCGCTCTAAAACGGAATCTTATCAATCCAAATACTGTAGAATTTACTCACCCACTCACCGGCGAATCAATGACAATAGGTGAAGCTATTGATAACAATTTGATAATGGGTGTTCCGTTCCCTCAGTCGTCATCAACAATTCTTTTAGAAGACGCGCTAAATCAAAAACTTGTTAACCTTAAGGAGGGTACGTTCACAGATCCTAATACTAAAAAGAAAATACCATTAGACAAAGCTTTGGAACAAGGCTTAGTAGCAGTCAAACTTGACAAAGAGGTATCAGAAATAAGCGGTGTCGTTACAACGATAACCGAAACTTTTTCATCAGAACACACAATTACGACAAAAATGGTAGAACTTCTAGCCGATTATGTTCTCGTAAATACAAATGAGGTGCAAAATACAAAAACTGGAGAAATAATTCCCATTGAAGAAGCCCGTCGAAAGGGCATCATAAGAGAAGAGCAAACAAATAGGGAACATGTAATTACTAGCGACACGGATATTAATTTCGAAGACGCTCTTAATCTTGGTTATATTGACATTGAGACAGGTACGTTCACGCATCCCAATACTGGCGAAACATTATCAATCACGGAAGCAGTGAATGCTGGTTTACTGAATACGGAAATTGCTGCCAGTTCTGCATCGCCTTCGCCGAAGAAGGAATTAGAAATGCTTGATCTCAATGAAGCATTTGAACTTCTATTTGACGATAAAACACAGAAGTTTAGAGATCCAAAGTCACCGAATAAAGTGATTACTTTCAAGGAAGCACTGGAAAGAAAAATAATTAATCCTCAATCAGTAATATATAACGTAGGAGCTGGTCAGACAGTAACGCTTCAAGAAGCACTGAATACAGGCCTTATTGATAAAAAGAGCGGAAAATTAAAAGAACCAGACACAGGCAAGTCGATTGATATAAAGAAAGCTGCTAAATTGGGCTTAGTTGCTGTCGTTGCTGCACCTGTATTAGCGGGTATGGCTGTTGTTCAAGGCGCAAAAGCTGTTACAAGTAAAATAATGAAGCCCAAACACCAAGAAGTTGTCAATCCTGAAGATAATAATAAAGATCTATTAATGAAGACTAAGGATAAATCTAGTGATCCTTCCTTTGTTGGAAAGAATGAATTACAACAAAAGCAGCCTTTTGAAATAATAGGTATAACGGAGAAAGCAGTAACAGAAGAATTAATTGTACCCATTGATTCTCGTAAACCATCTGTAGTTACGAAAGAAGATAAAACGCCAAAATTTACAGAGAGAGATATACCTGAACAAAAAACCAAAACACCTAAAGAATTAGTGTCGCAAGACTTGAAACAAAAAACGTCAATATTACAATATGTTACTGAAGAACAACCAGTATCACATGAAAGTACAACAATAGTTTCTGAAACTAAATATGTTACTACTACAGTAACTACTTCACGTGATAATGAGAACCCTACATCTACAGTTACAATAACTGAATTAAGTCCTAATACTGACAAACAACCTTTACAGGATAAGGTAACGGTAGACGAACTTAAAAAGCATAAACCATCTGAACAGGAAAAACACGTTACAGATGACCAATTCGACAATACAGAATCTAAGACTAAACCAAAAGAATCAGATGGTACACCACATAAGAGTGTAGCCCAGATAATCCAAGAAATACCACAAACATCTCCTAACGCTGAAGAAGTCACAACTATTGTCAAAACAGTCACTACATCTACACCAATCGAAACTATATCCGAGCACACTAGTACAGTCGTTACAACGAAAGCTTCTAAAGTTACGACAATTGAAATAACTCAAAATGAGTCCACTTCATATCAAGTAGTGACAGAGGAATTACGTGAACCGCATCATGTGATTGAAACTACAATTGAAAGCCAAAAATCAAAAATATCGCCCGATCAAGTAGATAAATCATACACTGAGGATAAACCGTTTGGCGTTTTGGATAACGTAAGTAAAATACCATTTACAAAAGATAGAAGCGAACCACTTACCTTAGCAGCGAATGATAAAAAGCCAGATAAAGTTACACGTGAACTTACGCCGGAAACAACTCTCAAAGATATTGATGCTGCGAGGGAAAAAGATAATGACGATATTTCAAAACCTGTAGATGTTTCAACAGGAATAACATTCGATCCAAACACAAATACTATAACATCGCCATCATCTGGAGTTGTTGATGATGTCCTTATAGCTGTAAAGAAAGGTATCGTTTCTCCTGACTCTGTAAAAGTCATTGAGTCTGAAACAGGTAAGGAAATTACATTAAAGGAAGCCGCACGCAAGGGAATATTTAATGAAAAAACTGGAGAAATCAAAGACAAGACTGGCCGTAAAATGAGTTTTGCTGATGCTGCTAAATTAGGCTTGGTGGCTGTTGTTGGTGCGCCAATACTCGCAGCATCAATGGTAGTAGATGCAGTAAAGAATGTTGTTGATTCTACAACACAAGAAAAATTGGCGCCAACAAAGAAACCTGTACAATCTAAAGTGTCGCCGATAAACACCCCTAGCGTCGATAATATCACGCTAATTCCAAAAGATGCGCTTGATGTTTCAGATACTTTGCTTAGTAAAACACCCGAGGAAATGATTAAGCGCCAAATTCCAGCAGATGCAACCCTAGATTCAAAGTTGCAAAAACCTGATGATATTTTAATTACGTCAACAGAAGCCACTACAAAGGGTAAAATCCCAAGTGAAGATGGTAAAACTATGTCTGCGCTTCTTATCGATGCTGAAAAGCAGCCGTTAAGAGCTATTGAAGAAATAACAGAACAAAATGTAACTAAAGAGCTGCAGAGACCAGTAGAAATACTTTGGGAAAACATAGCGTTAATAGATGCGATTGCACAAGGAAAAATTGAGCCCAAAGTTTGTCGTATAATAATTAACGGGGTCGAGATGCCGTTAACCGTTCAAGATTCGTTAGAACAGGAACAAATCAGTCGATTTACCCCAGTTGATGTTGTTTCCAAAAATTGTATTATTGTTAGGGAATCTAAACCTAAACGATGCATTGCTATTTCCCAGAAACTTACTGCAGAGGAACTGTCCGAAATAGGCATTTATGATATCGAAAAGCAGATATTCTTAAATCCTGAAACTGGAGCTAAAATTACATTCGAAGAACTTGTTTATGGCTTGCATATATTTGATCCGACCTCTATATTAGTTAAAGATTTGAGTTGCAAATCAGATAACTATATTACTTTCGATGAAGCTATTTCAAGGCCTATTATCGACAAAAATACAGGATACATGGTTAATCCTAAGACAGGAAAACGCGTGTCATTCTTAGAATGTGTTCAAGTTGGTTGGATAGTTGAAAAACCAGAAGATATATCACTTCCGGAGCAAGTATCAATCGAGTCCGCGCTAGAACAAGGACGATACAATCCAAAAACTGGAGAAATTAAGGACATCACCGGCGAGCTGGTACCTATTGGAGAAGCTGTTCAAAAGGGTATAATAGATCAAGAATCATTACTGATTACAGTTCCAGGAACAAATGAAAGTATATCCTTTTCAGATGCTATCGAGCGTGGTGTAATAGAGATCCATGAAGGTGTAATAACAATAGTGGAAACCCACGAAGTAATCGAAGTATCTGTGGCATTTCAACGCGGATTTATAACAATTATAAGACGACCAATTTCCATTGAAGCAGTAATTGTCAAAGATATGTATGAACCGGAATCAGGTAGAATAAAAGATAATGTTACTGAACAACTTGTCACAGTCACAGATGCTGTTAATAGAAATATCGTACATCCAACTATTTCAGAGATAAAAGATACAGCTACAGATAAGTTCGTACCACTGTCGGAAGCACTAGACACAAATCTAATAAATCCAGAAACTGGTAGAATTAAGGACAAAAAGACTGGTAAATACATTCCATTAGATGATGCATTAAGAAAGGGTTTAATAGCCACGAAAGACGTTACTTTTTCGTTATTCGATGTTATTGAATTAGGTTATTATTCTCCAGACTCGTGCAAAATATTAAATCCGAAATCTGGTGAAACGATGACTCTTGATAAAGCCATCAAAGACAAACTGGTTGATCCATCTGATGTGAAAATTAAAGATGACAAGTCTGAGGCAGTTGTACCATTCGAGCAGGCTGTAAAAAGTGGTCTCATAGACTTAGAAAGAGGTATGATTACAGTTCCACTTTACAATCTTAAGGAAGCTAGTGAAAAAGGCTACTTGTTAAGTGACAAGAAGCCATGGACTTTACAAGAAGGATTAGTTCAAGGCTTCTATGACCCAGATACAGGTCTTCTTACTATTCAAAATGTAACAATGACACTTGACGATGCTATTAAAATCGGTAATATTAATCCGGAAGCTTTAACTGTTAGGAATTCCAGTACAGGGGAAATGATTTCTTTAGCTGACGCTATTCAAGAAGGTATAATTGATTCGAAAGAAGGCAAAGTTAGGGACCCCATACAAGGTGACAAAATATCACTTACTGATGCCTCTGAACGGGGCTTAATATTACCTGCGAAGCGAAAACTCAGTTTACCTGAAGCCGTTTTCAAAGGTTTCTACGATCCGAAAACCGGAAAATTCTTACATCCTCAAAGCAAAGAAAAAGTTCCAACCGATAGAGCAATTCGAAAACGTATGTTAGATCCTCAGTCTACATTAGTTCACGTGGGTGGCAAAGTTATACCGTTTGAATTTGCAGTTGATAAGGGCATTGTTGATGGTAGGACAGGTACTATTTTATTAGGCGATGAAAGGGTAGATTTCCGTGAAGCTTTCGAAAGGGGTATATTGGTAGAAGTTCGTAAACCACTGTCTCTGATTGAAGCTTTAGAAAAGGGCGTTTACAATGAAATTACGGGTCTTTTTATGGATCCCCAAACCGGTAAGAAATATACACTCGCGGAAGCAATTAAAATGAACTTAATCGATCCTCATTCGGTCCACATTCAAGACAACAGGTTAGGTAAATGGGATAAGATTACTTTACCGGAGTCAATAGAAACCGGTGTCATCGATGACAAATCGGGAAAAATTAGGAATATTAACAATGATAACGAAGAAATCAGCCTTCGCAAAGCATTTGAAATTGGTTTACTTGTAGACAGCAAAGCACCTATTAGCTTACAACGTGCGCTACATCAGGGATTGTATGATGATAATACCGGTAAAATTATCGATCCGGCCACAAGTCGTAAAATCACTTTACATGAGGCAATTAGACGGTCAATTGTCAGTCCTAAATATCTTTGCTATTTTGACAAAAAATCTGAAAAACCGTTAACTTTGGCTGAATGCTGCCGAAGTCAAATCATTGATAGGAGAAGTGGTAAATTTATTGAGCCTGGATCAGACGTACAAGTACCTCTCTCAGAGGCCATGAGCTTAGGTTTGATAGTTGACATTGAAAGTGCAGGTTTTACTTTATATGAGACGCTTGCAATGAACATGTACGAGATCACTGAACATACATTTATACATCCGGTGAGTGAAAGAAAAATATCTCTCAAGAATGCTATAGATGATGAACTTGTTAACCCTGAAATATCGCTTGTTAAAAACATTCCCACAAGTAGGTATGTCAAATTAAATGAAGCCATCAATTCCGGGATCATAGACGAAAATAATAGTGTTTATATTTTACCTAACGGTAATCAAATTAATTTATTAGACGCAAAACATCGTGGTCTCATAGTTACGTCAAAGAAAAATCTCAGTCTTGAGGAGATTATAAGAAACGGATTATTCAGAGCAGACAACGGAAAGATCGTAGATCCTAATACGAACGAATTCATCGATATTAACAAAGCTATCGAAATTAATCTTCTCAATCCCGAACATACAGTCGTAAAAGACAGTTCTACAAATAAGTTTAAACCACTTCTTGTTGCTATTCAACAAGGTGATGTAGATGTTACTAAGGGTAGGGTTCTAGATACAAAAGCAAAGAAAACGTACAGCTTAGATATTGCCTTTGATAAGGGTCTTCTTGTTACTGTTATCCAACCAGTAACATCACAAACAGTTACTAAGCGTTACGTACCGGAAGCTTCAACTTCAAAAGATCCAGTACTTAGGGAATTCACGTTAGATGAAGCCATCAAATATGAATTTATCGATCCCGAAACCGCGTTAATCAAAGATCCGCACAAGAATAAATACGTACCGCTTAAGCTCGGAATTGTCGAGGGTATAATTGATAAAAACGCTAAAGGCCTATTTGATCAAAGCGGTCGATCGCGTACTCTTTGCTTTATCTTTGAAAATAGTTTAATCGTTTACATTCGGGAACCTCTAACGTTTGAACAAGCTATTGAAGACGGCCATTTGAATATCGCCACGGCCCGGTTTACTGATCCGCAATCCAATGAAGTATATACAATTAAAGACGCTGCCACTATCGGTTACATTGATCCAGACACAGCGCTTATAAAGGATAATCTCAAGAAAAGATTAATCAAACTTCCTGAGGCCTTCCGTAAAGGCCTTATGGATGCCGAAAAGGGTAACATCTTAGATACAGAGAGCTCAAAGCTTAATACTTTAAGCGCAGCTATCGAAAGTGGTCTTCTGAAGACGCCTAAAAAGAGCTTCACCCTCATAGAAACTTTGAATTTCGGTATTTACAATCCGACAACCGGTGCACTGAACGATCCATTCATAACAACAAGCGTCATGGACCGTAAGAGATTAACGTTAGGCGAAGCAATACAGCAGGGCATCGTCGATCCATCTAGCACTGTTGTGAAAGAACCAGACACTGGAAAAATATTGCCATTGGTACAAGCAATAGAGAAGCAACTGATCAATCCAGTTGAAGGAAGATTAATAATTGACCCGCAAAAGGAAGTCAGTCTCGATTTAGTTAAAGCTCTTAAGAAGGGTTACTTACTGCCAGCAGAAACGAGGGTGAGTTGATTATTCTCTACATGCTTAGATTCTGTGCTTCTTTAAGCAAAGGTGTTGCTTTAAATTTCCTTTTTCACTTTCAACCGGTGATCTATCTTATCTGAAGCATTTAGCTTAAACATTGGCATGGCACGACACCCACAAGACTGGGTTATAGGCGATGTGGTGACGTCACTGTTTGTGGCCAACACTAATACCGATTTTGTCAGTACTAAGTAAATTCATGATACCTATAACTTAAGTCATCCATAAAATTGTTTTTTTTTTCTTTTGTACGTAGCTTAGCACGTTTTGTATTATAGATTTTTTAAGTTCTATGAAGGTCGAGGATAAATAATGAAATATAATGGAGCCCAATTTTGTTTGGAGTTTGTCATGACCTGAAGTAAATCAGTGTGTATAAATATTGACTTACTTCAATTCTCACTAAAGAGTATGCATCTGTTTTGTATTCTATATCTATAAAAGACTGGCAATATCGACCTTAGAACTTACGAATTGATTATAGTGGAAAACTGTCAGCTTTTAGTATTTTCTTACGTACGATTAGTAGTGAATATTTTTTTTCAATGTTTTGTGCCGTTCTTAGATGCTTAAGTTTAAGGTAATTCGCTCCACAGTTGACTATTTTCAATCGCGATGCACGTCTTTAGACGATTTGTAATATATGTTTTAAAACAAACATTATTTCAGGTCTTCTAGACCATTCAATTTCATGAGAAATGAAAACTGTCAATTGAATCAATGCGAATTTGTGCTTATTCACATAGTAGTATAAGGCTCGATGTATGTTGTTTTTTATTTCCAGCCGTTGCCTGCGATGCTAAAGAGCCCTTTTGAGCTAAATCGTGAATGCTTGCCTTTGAGGGATCATATTAACGACGATTTTACGAACCATCACCGTATCGCCCAATACCTAACATCCATAATCACTTTGTGCTAAGAATTTTATGAAACGCGTCGATGGACTACCGTCCCGGCCATCAAAGTGAACTATGCTTTCTTTTGTTTGCTTCATCATTTGAACCAGCTACTATGACAGCTGCTCTTTATTTTCAATTTTATAATCGTTTAATTTCTTAGCATTTTTTGTCCCCAAAAAATTTAAGTTCCAAAATACTCATTCCTTGGATCCGTGCTCACATTTTGGATGCATGACGAACGCTAAGCTATCGTGATGTCGTGTACGGCGGGTACTCGCGACGCAAACATTCACAATATCTTGAATGTCAAAACATTTTGTACCAACACAAACACCAGAAGGTAGTATTTATTCATTATCGTCTAATTTTAAAGTCTCATCCACGTGAGAACTTATTTCATTGTCGCTTATCATTTTACCATTTAAATAGATATTTGTCTAATGAAATAAGATCTCATTCAAAAACAAATGTAAATTCGTTCGAATCTCTACAACTACGTGTACAGTCTTACTTATTATATCTTCTTTCTTTATGTGAATCAAAAAGGTTTTTCCAAGTTTCAGATATTCAAAAAAGGTACTTTGACTCTATTATTTTTTTTTAACAATTAATTCTAATTCAAAATACATTACTAAATATTGAAGATGATACGAAGGTCATTACTCTCTATATAATCTTTAATTAAAGTACAATCGTCAATTGAACCCATCGTGTTACTTTGACGTTTGTATTTGTCTCACAGCTTGCATGTACCGCTTCTTGCATGGTAGTTTGTCTTGTGTTCTAATATAAGGTGTACACAACAATGGGACTGGTTGTGTCTCGTCACTTTCACGCTCTCTGTAATTGGCTGTTTATCGTGTCGCCTCTTTTTGTATTCCAGGAAGTCTTTGCTTCTATCCGCATAGTCTGTTGCCCTAGAATAAGCTTTTTTACAGGTCCTCGTTGGAGAGCTTAGTCTGTCTCCTGTCTATAGGCAGAACTTAGTTCTTCATCACCCTCGTTCTTTGTAAATATAAAAAAAAATTTAAAGAGCATCTCGAAAATTTGCATCCCAAAAATTCACTGTTTAAAGCACTATCAATTTGATCGTCAGTAGTTACATGTACAAACTTGCACCTCAAAGTAGATAGTTGCGATGTAAAAATTGCGGAATGCACCATTGTGAACCCGGCATCGGGTTGCGTGTAACTAATATATCTAGACGTCAAACTAATATGATTATTTCGAATATTTAGCAAGCAGTTGAAGAGAAGTACAGGCTTTGCGATGAGACTCTAACGAAGTTGCTGGAATGGATCGCCGTCGTCGAGGAGAGATTGGCAAACCAGGAGGCCGTGAAGGAGGACATGGATGAACTCCGCAACCAGATAAATATACTGAAGCTGATCAAGGATGACCTAGAGAGTCACCAGCGTCAAGTGTCGGCGTGCGCGGACCAGGCCAAACAGCTGCTTGTGTCCGGCGGTGACGTGCTTGCTCCTCATGAGGTAATTTATATACTTTTCAACAACAATTGTAGAAATAAAACAATTTCACATTTTCAACATCTTAATATCAATGGACGCTCCAAGTAAAGCAGAAATCTTGCCGAAAATCAATGACGTTTAATATTTTAATTGATAGAGATATTTAATAAATAATATAAAAAATATTGCACCTCAGTTTGAGCACAAATCTTACCGAAAGTCGATTACAATTCCTATCTTTGTAGTTTCTCTCCGGAAGCACCACGTCCACTCTTATTTATACCTAATAATAAGAGAAAATTTAGATGCCTTTGTGTTCAGGTCTGTATGATGAAATGGAGACATACTTATCCCAGGCATTCCTACATAGACTTCAGGGGTAGTAGCGCATCTGTGGCTATATATCTGCGCTAGATTACAGAAGTTAGTCCGTGGACGAACGTGTTCACTTACCATCAGGACGTCTGCTCGTTTGGTACATCCGTAATATCATCATCATCATCATCAGCCCTTTATAGTCCACTGTTGGACATAGGCCTCCCTAAATGGCGTAACTCTAACCGAAGCCTTATCTTCTGAATCCAACGGTTTCAAAAATATATTTTTCATAAGGAGTATCCATATTTTTCTAATTCCTATAAAATATCTGTACTATTTTTCATGATAATCAGTTAAGTAGGTTTCGTTTAGTGAAAGCGTAACAAACAAATTTATATTCACATTTATAATATCAGTAGGGATTATATGTTAGTACATATAGTGTCAAAGTACTTTCAATGTTAGGGAAAAACGTAAACAATGATTATTTTGTGGGAACATAATAAACTTGAACTACGGGTAAAAGTCGAAACATCAAAGAAGCAACCGTCGCAATAAGACATACGCATTAAGTGAGTAAATTCGTAACAATATTCAGATTCGTATCCGTATCCGCATTCATGGATCTAGACACCAATGATCCGTAGTTGTGTCCGTATCCGTAATTTACAATTTTAATGATCAACATCTCAAATATGTTTATGTGTATGTAGATTCATATGTTGATATATATCTCACTGATGCATTTCCGGACAAAGCCGGTGTTAGTCATGGAGAGATGCTATTTAAAGATCCCCTTGCTAAGGGAAGCAATGAGTAGGGGTTTTAAATTTGGGGTCTGTGAGGGGTGATTTCGAAAATAAACCGTTGAGGGTGTTTCAGAAATAGCTATGGACAAAGGTTGATGGTACAGAAATGTCTGCTTTTATTTTAAATTTGCCTATTTTTGTTGCCCGAAAGCTTGGATTATGAGGTGAATATTTCACGTTTTGGGAAATTGAAGTGAGTGTAATAAAAGTCAGTGTGAATTTTTGTAGAAATTTCCTTTAAATTATTTTATAAAAGTGTAAATAAAAAAGTCAAAGTATTCATGTTT
>DWKE01000003.1:0-12676 GCA_018249275.1 Cecropterus evenus
CGCGTCACTACCACGCCGCGTGCTTGCCCGCCGCGCCGCCGGATCACCGCAGCGATTGGCCTCAGGTAATAGACTATAAATGTCATTATGTTTTACTGTTATACCTAAGCTTGGGCATAGAGGGGCGTAAACCATGGTGGTAAGTGCGTGCAGTGCAACTAGTACGAGATGACCGCAAGTGTATATAGATATTATTATGCTATACCACATCTTGGGCCCACGCAAGCTACGGTGATTAGTGCGCGCGATGTGTGTAGTGCGCAAGTAGTACAAGACCTGCAACTGCACTTGAAGGGTAGATCTGGTTTGAAGGTTGTATTAATCTTAGTTTACGACTAGAGGTATCAGACTAGCTTTCTGTTCTTTTTCTTTTCTGTCTTTAAGTTTTACACTACGGTTGTAATTGCAATGTGGTAATATAGATAAACTTTGTAGTATTTAGTTGTCTAGTTAGTTGCGATGGGCGTTTTATGCAATTCTAGCTATCCGATAACAAACATTCATAGACTCATTAGGGCCGATTATAACAATACCACTACATGTTTCATGTAATTATTTTCAACAGATATGCAGTGCCTGCCTCAAATGCAAGAGTTGCGATGATCCCCGAGTAAACAAGTTCGTCGGTAGTCTACCTTTCTGCAGACCATGTTTCAAATTGCGCCAAAAAGGAAATTACTGTCCATTATGTCAAGCTTGTTACAGGGACAACGATTTTGATAGCAAGGTAATTGTTTACTGTTAATATTGCAAATGAAAATGTAATTAATTTCCATATTTTAAAGGCTGCTGTAAATAATTGCAGTTAAACTGCCGATATTTTTTTTCAAAATTGTAGCGCGCGAAGTATTTTGGTTCATGTCGGTAAAGGCCATTTACATAAAACAATAAATGTTAGCAAATGTCGGCAATATCGTTTTCATACGGCAATTCACTTCTAATTAATCTTTAGTTGTACCATATTAATGACATTTATAATTGTTTATTTCTTTTATTTAAAACCAATTTCAATGTGTATCCTAACTTTAAATATAATCTTAATGTTGCTAAGGGGTTTTTCCCACATTCCATACAATAAATAAGTAAATGTTCGAGCTATTGAATATATTAGTCCTCATTGTTTCAACTTACTTATTTCAGATGATGGAATGTGGTTGGTGTGGAAGATGGGTACATGCAAGTTGTGAAGGATTATCTGGCGAAGGTTACCAATTACTATCAGCATTACCACCATCCATTGAATACATCTGCTGCAAGTGTATGCCCCATGATCCACCATGGAGAAAAATGTTAACGGAACATCTCAAAGGAAGACTTTTGCATCTTCTAAAACTACTGGCCAAAAACAAGAAGGCTTGTGCATTATTAAAACTCACACCACACAAAAATACACCAGTACCAAATAAGCCGTATAGACTAATGTCGCCGCAAGCTATACGAAAACTACACTTTGATGGCGGTGACGAATCCATGAAAAATACATCAGAAACAAAAGTTTATAGAAATACTGCAAGAGGAAGAAGGAATAATCATTTCACTCAGAACAAATTCGAAAATCCAAGTATGTCTCAAGTATGGCATTGCTCATCTCTACTTACAGATGTGGAAATGGAAAAGGAAGAAATACCACATCCATCACATAAAGTTGTAAACCTACAAGAGCCACTAATGCAAAATAAGGAAATATGTTTTTCCACAAGTCTCTACAGTACCAAAACTGAATTTGATACACCATTTGTGGAGGTTCATGAAAATTATCCACCACAAAATAAGGCAGAAAAAGCCACAACAATGTTGCCAACACTTCATGATGATAAATATGAGCCAATATCTGATGATGATGAACCAGTGAAAAACTTTTCTCATGCACGCAGTGAGCAAGATTTGAGTCCTGCAGTTATAAGACACCCTGACACACCCATCGATGATGTCCTTGATGAAATGAGCCGGATAATATCTCCAACTTTACTGGATGTAAAGAAAAGAGTTAACATGGATGACTATGTTTCATTGAAAGATTTTAATCATGACATGAAAGCTGTTATTGATAGAACATCAAATATTGATCTAAAAACAATATACAAAGATTTATTCTCGGAAACATTCCCATGGTTCGATTGTGAAAATAATTGCCTACAACCTAATCTAGAGGTAGAAGGTGAGCAAGACGACACAGAGTCTATTAAAGACCATGTAATGACTGATACCAAGGGTGTTAAAACTGCAATGCACTCTGTGGAAAGGCCATTAGATCAAATAGTGCCTAAATTGGAATCGGAAGGACAAAAAGAAGTAGAGGAGTTGCTAGAGTTCTATCCTATGGTTGATTCAAGAATTTGTATTCTTTGCAAGACAGTCGGTGATGGTGCGCCAGCTATGGAAGGCCGACTATTGTATTGTGGCCAAAATGATTGGATTCACGCAAATTGTGCACTTTGGTCTGCAGAAGTATTTGAAGAAATTGATGGTTCACTTCAAAATGTACACTCAGCTATCTCAAGAGGCAAAATGATAAAATGTGCTGTTTGTGAAACAAAAGGTGCTAGTGTGGGCTGTTGTGCCAAAAATTGTAGTGAGACATACCATTATGCATGTGCAAGAAAAGTAAGCTGTGCATTTATGGACGATAAGAGAGTATTCTGTCCTACACATGGCAAGGATGTGCCAAAGAAGTGTCTACAAAAAGATGCAGATTTTGAACTAACAAGACCAGTATATGTAGAGCTTGACAAAAAAAAGAAAAGGTACAGCGAAATTAACAAGGTACAATTTCTTATGGGTTCGTTAACTGTAAACAGTCTAGGAAAGATAGTACCATCAGTATCAGACTTTGAAGATTTCCTGATGCCAGTAGATTTCTCCTGCAGTCGTCTGTTTTGGTCATGTAAAAAGCCTTCAAAGATCGTAAGGTATACGATAAAGACGAAATTAATATTAGCTGAACCTCTACCTGGATTTGACTTTGGTGTGAACATAACAGTTGACCACTCTATGGACGTGCAAGTTGTAGACAGGGTAATAGCAGAGATTGGAGCTTGGCATGAGAGCTTGGAAACTGGTTCTGGTAAATCAGTCTTTATGCTGAAAAGTGATAAATCTCCAATCAAATTTGGGAACGCTGTTACATTGGAAGACTTGGCAGTAAAACAAGTGGTGGAAACTTTGCTTGATAATGTCTGTAAACAAGAACAACAGGATGACGAAGAACCACAAAATACAGCAGATCTACTACCACCTGAAGTGAAAGATGCTATATTTGAAGATTTAAATCACGACCTCTTAGATGGTATATCAATGCAAGACATATTCCCGAAATTAATGTCTTATGAAGACCTCGTAGCAATGGATATGAAGAATAATGAATTTTATGGCGCCTTAAGCCAATCAGATGACAAATCCGACTCCCGTTCTTCAGATTTTATTGACGATCTACTAAATACTCGTTTGGAATCTGGGAACAAAGAATTGAAAAGAAGCAAATCAGAAATGTTGTTACAAAATCATAATTTTAAAACATTAACCACAGGCCGTGGACAACAGAGATCAAGCAGTTTAACATGGAATAATAAATTTGATACAAACTTTTTGTCATCAACTATAAAAAGATGCAAAATGAGTAAGTCTTCAACAGTAACTGGTAAATTGAGTCCAGTTCAAAGATCGATTTTATCAGAAAGTTCCTTAGAAACGATAAAAGAAGGGGAACGAGTGCAAGTTGATAAAAAGGTGAAGGGAGAATCTAGTACCAATAACTTGAATGATGAAGCACATTCGTCAGGATTAAATTACCGGACCACATCTCCTAAAGAAAAAGACGAAATAAATAACGAAAATAAGACTAAGACAGAGGGCTATTTTCCAGACGTAATTGATTTTTACACCAAAATACAATGCAGCCCAATATCACAGCTTGATGGAGCAGCTGATTGGTCCGGATCCGAAAGTACTTGTAGCTCTCGCCCTGGAAGCCCCAACGATAACGACTTTACTCCAATTCAACAACTAGATGGCGCGGAGGACAATACAAGTAGTGATAATATGTCACGAAATCAAACAAATCAATTTTTGTATAGGGCGAGTGGAACCGAGAGTACGTACACAGTAACCATTGCTGGAAACTCCATAAGTGGTCAGCCCGAATTTGTTATGAGGCCTTTGGATGACGGTTCTGTAGTTGCAGGGCAAATGGAACAGCTAGTAAGATGTGACAGGTGTCAGTGCACATATAGAAATAAGGAATCGTATGATAGGCACATTCCTTCTTGTGATATGATGTCTACTAGTGAGAGTGAAAGTGAAAATCCTAAATCGCCAGAAAACAGAACTCTCACAACTTTGCAAAATGCATTCCAGGGAGCTTTTGCACAACCAATGATAATTCACGCAGGTGTTGTAAGTGGCACAGATAATACTGTCAAGGCAGAGGGTATAGCTGCGAGGCGAACGTCTATTAACACCAGACAGATCACAATTAACGGTACTATAGTAGAAACACCATCGCCTGGCCCTAACAATGAAATGACAATGACAATTACAGAACAAATGAAATCAGGGACTGTT
The DNA here is from genome assembly GCA_018249275.1 of Cecropterus evenus. NCBI lineage: Eukaryota > Metazoa > Arthropoda > Insecta > Lepidoptera > Hesperiidae > Cecropterus > Cecropterus evenus. The sequence goes on from DWKE01000003.1 coordinate 4,561, forward strand.
ATTTTTGATCAGAGTAAAACAACTAATGTTCAAGTGTCTGCCAATCAACAAGTACTGTCATCACCACAAATAGTTGTTACACCACAAATGTTGTTGCCGCCTCCTAAAACAAGTTCTGCTACTGGACAGAAAATAATGACACCACAAATTATTACACAACCTGGAATTCTACCATACAATATTTGTGTAAAACCAGGAAACGGGGCTACTAATATTCAGCAAATTCAGAGTGGCACAGATATGACGCAGTTGTTATCAGGAACCGGAGGCATCCAAGTGATATCGTCAAATTCTAATCAGGTTCTTACGATACCATCGAATCAGGCGGGCAACATCACGCCAATGTACCAAGGAAAGAATCAAGTGACAAATTTTCCCAACATGGCAAGTGCTTCCTCTATTGCCTTACCTGTGAACTCGATTCAAGGAATGCCCAATACCTCAATTATTCAGAATCTTCAGCCAATGATTCGGCCGCAATTACAAGGAAACCCAACAATTGTAGTGCCTGCAATGACAGCTCAGAGATTATCTTCACCAAACTCTCAAACTAAACAGCAAATAATTATACCGGGTGCACCACAAAAATCACCCAAAAAGCAACCAGCCCAGGTTCAGCCTAAGCCTATCTTCCAAAACACAAACCGCGGACGAGGTCGGCCAATACCAAAGCCGGCTACGATAAAAAGACAGCAAACTAAGTTGGAAAAAACGTTCACTACTATAAACCAATCTCCTTTAGGAGCAGGTAACACAGTAATACAATTACAAACAAATAACCAAACTGGTCAACCTTCTATTATTGTGCAACCAGTAGCAAATCAAAATATTATGTCATATGTGGAAGCTTTATCTCAACAACAAAATCAGAATATGCAATACATAGCAACAATTGCACCTCAAGGCGATTTTAAAACTGGACCAACACAATTTATTTCGCAAAGTGGTCTTGTACCTCAGACATTCCAAATACAGCAAACAGAATCTGGAGGATTGGTTGCTGTGCCTAGTGGTGGAATACCAGTTTTGTTGCCTCAGGGTAATGTTGGAATTCTACCACAAGCGATCCAGCAAGGCGCTACAATTTTGCCCCAAGGAACGATACAAGCGCAAGGAATTCTATCCCAGGGGCCTAATGGTCCAACGATTTTGCCACAGGCCATACATACGCAGAATGGTACCACAATCATACCTCAAGGAACTATACAGGGACTTACATCCGGAAATCTTACGTCCCAAACGGCGACACTTCTTCCCAACAACACAATACAAACAGGTGCCACAGTAGTGCCTCAAAGTGGAATCGGAAATGGCCAAACTACTATTATACCTAATGCATTATCTTCACAAGGTAATACTCTTATTTCATCAGCACCTGGAACTACTATCTTACCCCAGGGAACAATATTACCACAGTTTTGTAATGACCAAGTGTTGCTCGGGTCTACTCCAACATTAGAAATGGTGACTGACCCATCTGGATGTATGTACCTGACAACAACTCAGCCAGTGTATTATGGTCTTGAAACGATTGTGCAAAATACTGTAATGTCATCACAGCAGTTTGTATCAACAGCAATGCAAGGAGTTCTTGCTCAAAACAGTAGTTTTTCAGCAACAACCACCCAAGTATTCCAAGCAAGCAAGATAGAGCCGATTGTTGAAGTACCTACAGGTTATGTCGTTGTCAACAATGTCGGAGATGGTGTTACATCACAAGCTGTATCATCTGCAGCTAACGTTGTCACAGCACAAACTGTACAATCTACACCTCAAACATTGAAGACGATCAAAGCCAATGTTCCAAATTTGACGCTTCAACCGTTGCCAGACAAGCAATCTAATATTAATCGACAGACGCCTAAGCTTATACAAATGAGTCCAGTCTCAATGGGCGGATCACAGCCTGGCGCAGTGATAACTGGAAGACAGAATCTTAATCCCATCACCTCTCAGATACATAGCATGTCTTTGTCAAATACGTCGCAAAACCTGCAAAGAACGAATATATCTAAAGCTAACAATGTATCAATGTCTCCGAATGTGACGTTAATTTCATCAACTGGACAACCGGTAATGGCAATTTCGCAATCTATTCCGAACTCGTCAACATCGTTTTCTATGCAGTCTATACCTTTATCTCAGCCTATAGTATCGAGTTCGGTAGCTCCGTCATCAAACAAAATAAATGGCAACATGAAAATTGAAAATTCACATGTAATTGAAATAAGTGGAAACTTACAGGAAAGTTCAAATTGCTCTAGTGTGCCGACTATAAGTGTGACTCAAAGTATAAAGTCTCCTACTCCTTGGCGTCAATTGACTTCCACTAACAATGGCATCGGTATGACTGACAATAAAATTGACATGCATAATATAACAATGAAGAACATAGCTACTTCGAGCAGTTCATCTATAAATATTCAAAATAACATTGCCATTGGAAGACAACATACTCACAGTGAAACGGAAAAACTAAATCAAAATTGTCTGTTGTCGGTATCAAATACTGGAAATGCTGTTTCGGGCATTAGTTCTCATCAATTTGACTCTAACATAAATGTTAGTCATCATTCATCAGGACATTCCTCTTCAAATAATGTCATTCAAATTACAGCTGGAAATATTTATCCACCCTCATCCATGACTAGTAATTTTGATGCTGATACGACGATGAAGCTGAGCAAGATTAATGCTCTTTCAAAAACTGAAGGTGGTCATTTGAATTTCTCTCAGGAAATAATGGCGTCCCATTCGCATGTTCAGAATGACAAAAGTTTCCAAAACATGGGGCCCAGTGATAATAAACATAATGCAGACGGCATGCAAAACCAAATAAATATTCATAAATTAAGCAGCTGTCAAGTAGCTGGTAATATGAACAATCCTCCAGCCATAAGCATAATACCGCACAATGTGATTCGACCTCAAATGCAAAATAACCAAAATACTATTTCAATAACTAATAACCAGAATCAGATGTGCTCAGCTTCAAATAATGTCTCTCATGGGCAAGTACAAATATTAAATTCGGTAAATAATTCAATGCAAAATGTGAACATGGCGTGTCAAGAAATGTCTATTAATCGAACAAATGTTTCCGGTGAAAATAGTAATCAACAAAATAGTCAACAGAATGACATGATGAGTTCTTCTATGAATACATCAAATATGGCGCATGGCAATATGCAAATGCTGTCACATGAGAGTAATCAGCTTACATCGAACCAAATACACATAATGAACGGACAAATACAACAGCATAATCGTCAAATAGAGAATACAAATCAAATAAATCAATTAAATCAAGGAGCGCCCAATAGGTTCCATGATAATATTATAAGCAATCAGCAAACACACAACCAATCTAATATGCTGTCTAGCCGAAATACTCCAGATACTAGCAATCTTATTAACCAGAATTTAAATATGCATAGTATGTCCAATAATCACAACTTAAGCCGCTCCGATCTTAACGATTTGTCTCATATGCATTTGAATCAGTCAATGTCCGGCATGAACAATATGCAGAATAATAGGATGATCATGGAAAATATGCAAGGACATGGACTTAATAACATGAACCATCAAATGCATTCAAATAGATCAATGGATTCCATGCACAACCAACAAATTCATTCAATGCAGCAAATGAATCATCACATGAGTAATAATACGAGCCGCGCTCAAGTTGATAACAATATGCATTTAAATCAACAAATGTCCATGCCACAGAACAGACAAATGGATAATATAGCACATCACCACCAACATCAAATGACTAATGTAATGCAAATGCAAAATAATCGACAACATATTGACACTAATTTAATGGGTATGCACCAACATGTTCCTAATCAGATGCATAATAGACAGACGATTGATAATAATATGCACATGCATCATATGTCAGGAAATTCGAATATGAATATGAACAACCAAATGGATAATTCAAATATCATATCGAATATTCATAATAATCGGCATGATAATAATTCTATGTCTATGCCGAACCTTAATACTATGACGCAAATGCAAAATAATAGAACTTCAATGGAACACACCAACCTTATCCAGCATCAAATGAACAACATGAATTCGATAAATAATATGAATATGCACAACAACATGCAAATATCCAACACAAATCATCAGTCAATGAATAATCCTCTGATGCATGTTCCAAACATTCCGGATATCAAGAATGAAATACAAAACTCATGCAGTGGCAGCTGCTCCAATAACTCCGCGCAATTTTCTAGTAATCAATCTACCTTTGAAATATGCTCAAATATGAATACTACTACAAACATGAATGTCAGTAATACAGGGAATGTCATACATGGAATGGGGGTCAATAATACGAATAGTATGGTAATGAACAATGTAAACAATAATACTATGTATGGAGCTAACAATCAGAATAACTTATCTGGACATGAAATATTAATGAACTGCAATAATACAACAGACCATAATGTGAATAATCTAATGCCTGGTCCCTCAAATCATATGATGATAAATAATTCACAACCCCACGCCAACAGCACACAAAATCAGATGTTAAATAATCAAATGCCTGGCAATTCGCAATTGAACATAAACAGCTGCAGTTTAAGTACAAACAATACGACACCAAATCAGTTATCGAATGTTGAAACGCAAATCAATAGAACTACGTTACCAGTGAACGAATCACCTAAATTTGCCCCAGAAACTCTAAGAGGTAAAAACATTATGGGTCCGCCACCCACTCCCAGTATGCCTATATCCAACATTCCTAATAATGACTGCGCGAAGGTAAATATTATAAGCAACGACAAACAAAACCACACAATATCAGTTAGCAATCAAATTGGATATCTACAGATGAACTCTCAAAATAACAGAGTAATTAATCTACCAGAGAGGAATAGAATAAATAACGCTAATCTCGATAATAATATAAATCAACATGTTCCTCAACAGCACAATATTCGTGTTGTAACTAATAACAGCAACACCAATGTACCAGGCATTGCGACCGATCCCTTGACATTCCAGCAAAAGAACGAAAACAGTGGAACAATGATAAATGTGCCATTCCAGGCAATACCAAATAGCGCTCCAATGAATATAAATGTTAATTCAAGCAATAATACAGTTAACATCACCGTGCAGAACAACTTAGTCGACCCTAAAATAGCTTCCAAGGCAGCTGCCGATTTAAATTTCCCAATTCAGGGTAATGCTAATCTTCTTCAAAATCAAAATAATTCTAGTAATATGATATGCATACCTGTTCAAAATAATACTATTAATCTACCAACCCAAAATAGTTCTAGTATTATGTTACCTAAAGCGCCGCCAACCCAGCAGTCTGGGATTCCTACAAATGTGGTTAATCCCATGTCAATGCGGCCAATGAACAGAGTATTACCGCTGCACAGAGACGGTCAGAGTAAGACTTCTTCAAAAACTACAACTAACAGGGCACCTCCGGTGCCAAAACAGAGGCCCGTAAGCCATGATATGCCTGATCTGAATATAAAGGATGAAAACGTAGATAGTGATTTAGAAAAAGCAATTGAGGAATCTAAACGAATGATGGAACTAGAAAGAGTTAAAAAAGAAAAAGAAGAAAGTGATGCAGCAAGAGCCATGCAATTGTCGGCAGAAATGCACCAAGCAAATACAAGTTCCGCGCCAACTGAAGTAGAAATGTCAAGAAATATTGAACCAGTGCAAAAAACACCTAAGATGACGTCATTGCCAAGTTTGGATGCCGATTTAGTAACAGTACCACCAAAAATTCTTGTCGAAAAGGAAACTAGTAAAACTCCTCTTACGACAAAACTATCAAATCCTACAACAAAAGTCATGAAAAGACCTTTCACAGATAAGAAAACTGAAGGCAGTGAAACAGTGACAGTAAAGAAACAAAGTAAAGTAAAAGGGCAAGAAAACAAGGTATCGCTTTCTAAGCAAGCACCTGATCCTCCAAAAGACGATGGTCCGAAATTAATATACGAGGTGACTTCAGAAGACGGATTCAACTATACCTCATCTTCGTTGACCGACCTTTGGGCTAAAGTAATTGACGCCGTCCAAAATGCTCGTAAAATATCCGGTTTACCACTTATACAGTACAATTTAACATCTACTCTTTCTGGAGCACATCTATTGGGACTTAATAATAACGCATTGCGATATCTCATTGAGCAACTTCCTGGGGTAAGTTTAATTTAAATAAGTATAACATATTTTAATGATGGATATGATCTGATATTTAAAATTACTTATTGCTTTGTTTTTTTTACAGGCGAGTCGTTGCACTAAATACAAAATACGACAGGGCAGGCCCCTAAGTAGTTGGGACAATAATTTGGACCTGAGCGAAGGTTTTAAGGAGAGCCCATGGGGAAGCGCGAGGACCGGTCCAGTATCTAGGAAACAAAATCACGACATGTTTAGCTGGATGGCCTCTCCTTTCAGGGAAGAACCACCGCCTTTCGGTGGTCAAGAGGGAGATAACTCTGTTTCCAGGTTCGTTATTATTTAAACAAACTTTTTTATAAATTTGTATGAAATAATTTTGATATGTATACAGCATATGAATTGGTGCTAAAATTATTTATTTTTATTTACAAAGGCGTCTGGCGACATTACCCCGGCGATGAGATTTAGACAACTAAAGGAGACTTCGAAGGCGTCTGTAGGCGTCTACAGATCTCATATACACGGACGAGGCTTGTTTTGTAAACGAGACATTGAAGAAGGTATAATGAATTTAATAAGTACATTTTGTTTCAAATAGTAAATTCTTTGCTATACAACTACTAAATAGTGCTCCCGTGTTAGAAAATCAATCAATTTGTACATTGAATTTTGAAATCACATTTTAAAACTATTTCCAGGCGACATGGTAATAGAATACGCAGGCGAGGTGATCCGCGCGGTACTGGCGGATCAGCGTGAGAAACGCTACGAGGCGATGAGCGGGCGTCGAGGCGTCGGCGGTTGTTACATGTTCCGTATCGACGACAACCTCGTGGTCGACGCCACGCTTAAGGGCAACGCAGCGAGATTCATCAACCATTCGTGTGATGTGAGTCCTTTTACGTAGGTCGTAGTATAAAGGCATATCATATATCGTATGAGGTCGCACCACATATTGCTTCGGTCTGACCTATACCCCGAATCAGTAGTATTATATTTATACCCGCGAGTATGATCAAATCTGCTGGATTTAAGTAAAATACTTGAAATCACAATGTGATCCTAAAATGATAAATCTTTAATAATTACATACTTATTTTTATGGCAAAACTGATTTGAATTTATCACTGATTATCAACAATTTTAAAGTTTAACCACTATTTAAAAAGATAGATAAACTGCTAATATTCAGCTCACTAACATCTGAATCAAAACAAATAACAGTCAAAGCACCTTATACTATATCTCATTCGCGTTTTCAGTATTCGCAAAATTAAAAGATTGTGTCTATTTTTCTGTATTTGGACAAAAAACAGATAAATTCTTTATTTGCGGATATAGTATGTACAAGTAAAAATATTGGAGGCATCTTATCTGCGCGTCAGGTTTCTTTTAGCATCCCTGGTCTCCGTTTTGGCACCGGAGGTGCCCTATTAGTTGTAGTTTTTGAAGAAGTGAACATTAATTCAGTTATAAACTGGAAGGCACACTTTAAGGCTAGCTTAAAATATGATATTGACTTCAGGTATTCTATGTAAAGTTGACACGAGTTACAATAACCAAATGTTATAACAAATAATGTTTTTCATTGCAGCCCAACTGCTATTCGCGCGTGGTGGACATTCACGGCCATAAGCACATCTTGATCTTCGCCTTGCGTCGCATCACGGTCGGAGAGGAACTCACGTATGACTACAAATTCCCATTTGAGGAGGTTAAGATACCATGCACGTGTGGCGCTAAAAAGTGTCGCAAGTACCTCAATTAACATTCGACGACATTGAGTGAGTGAGTTTGTGTCAATTATACTTATCTTTCAACTTTACCGAGGAGTCTGATGTGGTGTGGAATTATATATGACTAGAAAACGCTAGCAAGTGTATTTTAAAGTGATTTCAATTAAGCAGGAAATGTCAAG
>DWKE01000004.1:0-12555 GCA_018249275.1 Cecropterus evenus
GGGCGGCGCGCGGAGCGCGTGCGTCGTGCCGGTTCCAGCGGCTGCACTAGCGTTGGCGTTAGCGACTTTATGCATCTGCGCATGGAAACGTAAGGTAAGACATTTTATTTAAAAAAAAAATATGTTCTTTAAAACATAACCTTAAAGTGTTACCCGACACCGTGGGTAAGCGACGCCTGGTATTTAACTACACCGATGGTTGCCCCTGGCGCTACGGAAACAACTCCGACAATGAAAAAAGAAACCAAATTGCCGCCCAGAATGCGTTGTGAGCTCTGAATGCCCTCACGACAAGGCGTGTATCAAGAATAAGTGCGTGAACCCTTGTCCGAAGCCATGTGGTATGAACAGTAACTGTAAGGTCATTAACCACAGCCCAATATGTTCCTGTAAACCATCATTTACTGGAGATCCATTTACTATCTGTACTCCAGTTCCATGTAAGTATTGGCGTCAATTATGTTAAACTAGATTTTATCCTTTAAGACTCTTATGACATATAATTAACTTAATGTTATTTTTTTAGATGAAGTACCTCAGCCAGAAATCATTAACCCATGTTCACCGTCGCCATGTGGACCAAACGCTGAATGCAGGAACATTGGAAATACTCCGTCTTGTTCATGCCTCATTAATTATATAGGAAGTCCACCAAATTGCCGACCAGAATGCTCTATACATTCAGATTGTCCTAGTGACCGTGCTTGCATTAACTCCAAGTGCCAAGATCCTTGCCCCGGCTCTTGCGGTTTGTTCGCTACGTGCAATGTACAAAATCATATACCGATTTGCACGTGCAACGAAGGTTACGTCGGAGATCCATTTACGAGTTGCAAAGTACAAATATTACAAGGTATTTATCATCCTGCTTGATTTTATAATACACTAATTTTGATTCCCACATTTAGGATAACTTAGCATTGTATCGCAGAATCTCAAATCTAGGGCATGTACTGACTGTTTTTTCCTCAGTTATTTATTGGAAAATATTTCTTCATGGCATCTACGAAATCGATCATTTGGTCATTAATAATAATTATTTTTTTATTTTTTAGTCGAGCCAAGTATAGCGGACTCCTGTGCAAACGTGCGATGTGGATCCAACGCGGAATGCATCAACGGGCAGTGTCAATGCCTACCCGAGTTTCACGGAGACCCTTACTTTAATTGTAGACCAGAATGCGTGTTTAGCACTGATTGTGATCAGAGCAAAGCCTGCGTTCAAAGAAAATGTATTGACCCCTGCGTAGGCGCGTGCGGACAGAATGCAATTTGTCAAGTAGTTAATCACATACCGATGTGCAGTTGCAATACTGGTTTTACCGGAAACGCATTTGTTATATGCAACCCAATTAAAGGTAAGTAACGAAACTGATCAAACATTAAATTGAACTTAAATAGATATTTACACAAACATTTATTAATTGATATAACGTTGCAGCGACTCCTATTGAAAATCCATGCAGTACTGCAGTTTGTGGCCCGAATAGCCAGTGCCGTGAGATAAATAATCAAGCTGTTTGCTCATGTTTGCCTACGTACTTGGGTGTACCACCAGCTTGTAGACCGGAGTGTGTGGTGAATGCTGAATGCCCTCAAAATCAAGCCTGTTCGAATCAAAAATGTATCAACCCGTGTCTTGGAGCATGTGGATTGCGTGCGACATGTGAAGTGATCAACCACAACCCGGTGTGCGCTTGCCCCACCGGGCATACAGGAGACCCGTTCGTTGGATGTACACCTATTACAAGTAATTATTTTCATATCAATTACCAATACTATACTATACAATTTGTGGCACAGGTTATAATTTATCACGTTAGCTTATTATACCACGTTATTTATAATAGGAAAAACTACTGCTTACAATTTTTTAAACTTATAACCATAATCTCAAATAAATTGCAAGCTTAGCAAGTGCGTCATGAACGGGCTTCTACCGTTACTGAAATATCGCTACATCAGGCATATTTATTTAGATAAATATGCCTGATGATAATATGCCTGACTTAGGTCAATCAAACCTATAACTGAAAATAATATTATGTATCTTTTTGACCTTAATTTCGCTATTTAATTTTAAATGTTTTAACAATTATCATTACTTTCAGATGCACCTCCAATTATTGTTAACCCATGTCAGCCTTCCCCTTGTGGACCGAATTCAATTTGCCAGGAAGTTAATGGAAACCCTTCATGTACATGTTTGCCGGAATTTAAGGGTCAACCACCCTATTGTAAACCTGAGTGCATAAGTAACAGCGAATGTCCTACGCATTTGGCTTGCGTCAATCAGAAATGTAAAGATCCATGCATACGTGCTTGTGGTGCGAACGCGGAATGTCGCGTCGTCAGTCATTCAGCTATGTGCGTATGTCCACAAGGATATAGAGGAGATCCATTCAGTCAATGTTCAATTCAAACTACTATTGAAATTTTAACGCCGTGCTCACCATCGCCTTGCGGTCCAAATGCAATATGCAAGGAACAAAACAAAGTAGGGTCATGTATCTGTAACGAAGGCTACTTTGGAAACCCTCACGAAGGCTGTCGTCCTGAATGTGTAAGTGACTCCGACTGTCCAGGAAATAGGGCGTGCATTGGCAATAAGTGTCAAGATCCTTGTCCGGGTACGTGTGGCGTCAACGCCGAATGTGATACAGTCAACCATTCACCCGTATGCACTTGTATTCCCGGATATACTGGAGATCCATTCCGACGCTGTACCCAAGTATCAGGTAACTTGGTATATTTTTCTACATACAACTTATTCAAAGTATATATACAGGTTTAAAGTAGGTATATGATATTTATGATATTTATTGTTACAGTTCAAGAACTCCCACCAGTAAACGTTTGTTTCCCGAGTCCATGCGGACCAAATAGCCAGTGCCGCGTTTTGAATGATCAAGCTGTATGCAGCTGTTTACCAGAGTTTATCGGCGAACCACCGTCTTGCAAGCCCGAATGTGTAACTAATTCTGAGTGCGCCTCCGACAAGGCTTGTGTCAATCGAAAATGTATCAATCCTTGCCCCGGTCCATGCGGTCAAAATGCTGAGTGCCGGGTATTCAATCATAATCCAATCTGCAGTTGCTCCGTTGGATTTGTCGGAGATCCGTTCACGAGATGTTACGCGAAGCCAGGTAAAACAAAATATTTACCTTTAGTGTCTCATCAACGTCACATAAAATATTATAAAGTAATGCATAGTTTACATTGTAAATATTTTTATTTTTAGTGCCCCAACCATTATTGGATGAAACAAGAGATCCTTGCGTGCCGTCACCGTGTGGTACGCATGCTGTTTGCCGTAACTTGGGTGGTCAAGCGTCTTGTTCATGTGTGGTAGGCTATTTCGGAAGCCCCCCTAACTGTAGGCCGGAATGCGTGACGAATCAGGACTGTGTCAGTTCCATGTCTTGCATAAATGAAAAATGCAAGGATCCTTGCCCTGGATCGTGTGGACAAAATGCAAAATGTTCAGTCATTAAACACATTGCAATCTGTACTTGCTTGGACGGTTACCAAGGAGATCCGTTCACCGCATGTAGGTTTAAACCATTGGAGGGTAAGTAACCACACGACGTATTTTTACCGTCTTTATGCTTTATCTCTAAAAGTGACACATTATTTTAATTACCAATTATAAACATTTTTAGAGCCGTCTCCTATCGATCCCTGCAATCCATCACCGTGCGGTTCTAATGCCCAATGTCTCAATGGAGAGTGTTCATGCTTACCTGAATATAGAGGAGACCCGTATATAGGTTGCCGACCTGAATGTACAATTAGCACGGATTGTCAAAGAAATCAAATTTGTGTTAACAAAAAATGCATGAATCCGTGTCCCGACACTTGCGGTGCCAACGCTGTATGCGAGGTTATCAATCACGTTCCAATGTGCAGCTGTCCTGCTGGATTTACTGGCAATTCTTTCGTGTCGTGTAATGCTGTGCAAGGTATTTATTCTTTAAATTCTTTATTGATATTTAAACTTATTTAGTTTAATTAATTTACTGATTCGTAATATTTATTGCAGTTCCTGTACCAACAAATCCTTGCAATCCCAGTCCATGTGGACCAAATAGTCAGTGTCGCGAAGTTAACAATGTTGCCGTATGTTCCTGTTTGCCGAATTACTCAGGGAATCCACCAGCATGTCGTCCAGAGTGCACCACAAGCTCTGAATGTCAACTAGATAAAGCTTGCAACAATTACAAATGTATTAATCCATGTAATGGAGCGTGCGGTGTCAGTGCCCTTTGTGAAGTAGTAAATCACAACCCGATATGTTCTTGCCCAAGGGATTTCACAGGCGATCCATTTACAAGATGCGTACCCAAACGTAAGTTTTGAACTACTCATTTCATTTAAGTTTAAAACGAAAACTCGCCAACTAATTTATGTAACATTAGGCACATACTTTCGTAGATATAAAAGATAATAATATCTGTAATATCTGTCCACCTGTGTCCTTCTTTATTTTTCTCGAGAATTTGTTAAACTCTTACTTATTGTATATATGTGCTTTGCAGCTTTGGAGATCCAACCACAAATAAATCCTTGCTTACCATCACCTTGTGGACCGAACTCTGTTTGCCAAACAATAAATGACTCGCCATCCTGCACTTGTATGCACGAATTCATCGGCACTCCTCCAAATTGTCGCCCAGAATGTTCGAGCAACAGTGAATGTCCTAATCACCTGGCTTGTATAAATAATAAATGCGGAGATCCATGCATCGGCGCGTGTGGTTCGATGGCACAATGCCGGGTAGTCAGTCATACACCTAACTGTGTATGTCCACAAGGATACGCAGGAGATCCATTTATATCCTGTAGCATCCAAGTCAATACTCCTGTAGAAACAATATCCCCGTGCACCCCGTCTCCTTGCGGAAGCAATGCCATTTGCAAGGAACGTAATAAAGTCGGATCATGTACTTGTTCGCCTGGATACTTTGGAAACCCCTACGAAGGATGCCGACCTGAATGCACAGTTAATACTGATTGTCCGTCGAATAGAGTATGTCAACAAAATAAATGTCACGACCCGTGCCCTGGAACATGTGCTAGCAATGCTCAATGTCAAACTGTGAATCATGCACCAATATGCACCTGTCTACCGGGATATACTGGAGATCCTTTCCGAAATTGTTTCTACAGACAAGGTAATATTTTTATCCTTAAAGTTAGATTATGTGTTATTAATTTGTTTGAAACTAACGATCTATTTAATTATTTTACAGAAGTTGAATCTCCATCTGACCCATGCACTCCTTCACCGTGCGGCCCCAACAGCGTATGTAAAGTACGCAACGAACAAGCACTGTGTACTTGTATGCCTGAATACCGCGGTTCGCCTCCTAATTGTAGACCTGAATGTATTATAAGTGCTGAATGCCCAACCAATAGAGCCTGCGTTGCTCAAAAATGTATCGATCCATGCATTGGACAGTGTGGACAAAACGCAAAGTGCCTAGTCGTTAACCATAGCCCAATTTGTACTTGCATGCAACAATTCACTGGAGATCCCTTCAGTAGATGCTACCCAATTATAACGACTTCAGCTGTTGAAGCTCGACCACCTACAAATCCTTGTATACCATCACCCTGCGGACCGTTTAGCGAATGCAAAGACATCAATGGAATTCCGTCTTGCACTTGTCTACCATCTTACATAGGAGCACCACCTGGGTGTCGGCCAGAGTGTGTTATTAACTCTGATTGTCCAAGTAATTTGGCGTGTATTAACCAAAAATGTAAAGATCCATGCCCAGGATCATGCGGAATTAACGCTAAATGTGCCGTTAAAAACCACATTCCAATATGCAGCTGCTTAGAAAATTACATCGGCGACGCATTTACTGAATGCAAACCTCAAGGTATTTTTTCAGTTTATATTAATGTTTATGATAGTATTATGTAGAATATGAATACTTTTATATGAGTAAATATTTTTGTATAGTTACAGAAATTGTAAACGATGAAATAGATCCTTGTAATCCATCTCCGTGTGGACCTAATGCGGTTTGCCGAGGAGGAGAATGCACATGTCTGCCAGAATATCGAGGTGACCCGTACTTTGAATGTCGCCCCGAATGTGTATTAAGTTCAGACTGCGCTCAAAACAAGGCCTGTTTGCGAAATAAATGTGTTGATCCTTGCCAAAGCGGTGTTTGCGCAAGTAACGCTATATGCGAAGTTATCAATCATGTACCGATGTGCAGATGTCCAGAGCAAATGGTTGGTGACGCGTTTATTCAATGCACCATCCTCGAAGGTAAACACCCACAATCTAGTTTGAATATTTGTATTAGTTATACCAATTTAAGGACTATTTATATTTAATGTCTTTTTTAATTGCAGTGGAGAAACCACAACCTTGTCAACCAAGTCCATGTGGACCGAACAGTCAATGTCGAGATATAAGTGGTCAAGCAATATGTTCATGTTTACCCGGTTTTATTGGAAATCCACCCTCTTGCAGACCAGAATGTATAGTTAGCACGGATTGTTCACCGGATGAAGCATGCAGCAACAGAAAATGTATTAAGCCTTGTCAAGGAGCATGTGGTATTGGCGCTAAGTGTCAAGTGATCAATCACAATCCTATCTGCTCGTGTCCACCGTCATACACTGGGAATCCATTCTCCAGATGTATTGTGCAAGAATTTACACCAGAACCCGTAAATCCATGCGTACCATCGCCTTGTGGACCCAATTCGATATGCAAAGAAACTTTAGGTTCACCGGTTTGTTCATGTATGGAACAATATACTGGCTCACCACCACACTGTAAACCAGAATGTATAAGCAATTCTGAATGTCTCACCCATCGAGCATGCATCAACCAAAAGTGTGTAGATCCATGTGTAGGTGCGTGCGGTTCTAATACAGAATGTCATGTTGTAAGCCATTCGCCATCATGTTCGTGCTTAACCGAATACACTGGCAACCCATTTATCGAATGTCACAAAATAAACATTGTACAAGAAGTAACTACACCTTGTCTGCCATCTCCATGCGGAGCAAATGCAATTTGCAAAGAATTCAACAACGCTGGCTCTTGCACTTGCTTGCCAGATTATTACGGAAATCCATATGAAGGATGTAGACCAGAATGCGCCATTAACACTGACTGTCCATCAAATCGGGCTTGTCAACAAAATAAATGTCGAGATCCCTGTCCAGGCGCTTGCGCACCGAATGCCATATGCCAAGTAGTAAACCACGCGCCATCCTGCTCGTGTAATCCTGGCTACTCAGGTGATCCATTCCGCTACTGCAGTGCTGAAGGTGATGAAATTTTTATTTCCTTTTTTCTGTATTTGATTTGTGGTAAATGGAAACATTTTAATAAATGTGTTATCATGTTTTTGCAGTAATATCTGAGGCACCTAAAGACGTCTGCCAACCAAACCCGTGCGGTCCGAACAGTCGTTGTCAAGAAGTGAATAAGCAAGCAGTATGCTCATGTTTACCAAACTACATCGGTGTTCCGCCAGGCTGTCATCCAGAATGTGTTGTCAGTTCCGAATGTCCAAGAGATAAAGCTTGTATAAATCAGAAATGTCAAGATCCATGTGTCGATTCTTGTGGTATTAACACAGAGTGCAGAGTAATCAGTCATAGTCCAATATGTAACTGCAAACCTAGTTATACAGGCGATCCGTTTACTCGATGCTATCCAAATCCACGTAAGTAC
The DNA here is from genome assembly GCA_018249275.1 of Cecropterus evenus. Taxonomy (NCBI): domain Eukaryota; kingdom Metazoa; phylum Arthropoda; class Insecta; order Lepidoptera; family Hesperiidae; genus Cecropterus; species Cecropterus evenus. The sequence continues at coordinate 7,712 of DWKE01000004.1, forward strand.
ATTACATGAGTTTTTTTTGTTCTATTAGAATATTCTTGTTTGAAATAACCGTATATCAAAACAATGAATAATTATGTGGCTTTTCTCTCTTTTAGCACCTGTATCGAATGCAGTCTTAGAACCATACAGAAATCCATGTGTACCTTCACCTTGCGGACCAAATTCAATTTGTCAAGAAATCGGAAACATTCCTTCTTGTACATGCATGCCTAACTTCCTCGGTAGCCCACCAAATTGTAAGCCAGAGTGTGTACTTAACGCTGAGTGTCCAACCTCTCAAGCTTGTATCCAACAAAAATGTCAAGATCCTTGCCAAGGATCGTGTGGTATTGCCGCAATTTGTACAGTGTCCAGACATATACCTATTTGCACCTGTCCGGAAGGATACACGGGAGATGCGTTCACTGTATGTACGCCAAGGCCATTACCTGGTAAGTATTATCTTTAATATTCAGCTTTAATTATTTAAGGGGCTTTACCGACGAGCACTCCGTTCATTCCACGACTTTATAAAGTTAAATTAATGAAGACGAAGGAGGTTAACCGCTGGATATAGACGACTTAGAAAAATGTTCTCAGTCGTCTGCATTCAGCGGGATGGTGCGGATTATAACCGAACACTGATTATCAAGAGCTAATGAAAGGAGGGACGCATTATTATAATTTATTTCGAATGTACTGTTTTACTATTTTTATCATTTTCTTTTCAGAATTGAACGTCATTGATAAATGTAACCCATCACCATGCGGTTCTAATGCTATGTGCAATAATGGTGTATGCTCCTGCATTGAAGAACATCAAGGTGACCCATACGTTGGCTGCCGTCCTGAATGTGTATTAAGCTCTGATTGCCCACGAGATAGAGCCTGCGTTAAGAACAAGTGTGTAGATCCTTGCATCGGCACTTGCGCTGCGACTGCTACTTGCGATGTAATAAACCACGTACCCATGTGTAGCTGCCCACAAGGAATGACTGGCAATGCTTTCTATGCCTGTGAACCCATTCGAGGTATTAAGAATTTGGAAGGACTAAAATATTGAACTCTTTAATTTCCTTGTTACTTACATTAAATTTTCTTTTAGCTCCTGTTGTTACCAACCCATGTCTACCGTCACCGTGCGGTCCAAACAGTCAATGTCGGGAAGTGAACGGGCAAGCTGTTTGTACTTGCGTACCTGGTTACATTGGTAGTCCACCACTCTGTCGTCCGGAATGCGTCGTGAGCTCTGACTGTCCACTTAACAAAGCTTGCAGCAATCAGAAATGTATTAATCCATGCAGTGGAACGTGCGGCGTCGATGCCAAATGTGAAGTTGTAAAACACAACCCAATTTGCACTTGTCCACCTAAATTCACCGGAGACCCCTTCACTAGATGTATTCCGTATAGTAAGTTTCTACTACCTACTTTATTAAAAGTTGTCCTAATTTATTGTTGTTCCTTTACGACTAAATACTAGACTTATATTCAATACTAAATTATATTAACAGAACCGCCAGCGGATGAAGTGACGCCTTGCCAACCGTCGCCATGCGGCCCCAATGCAATTTGTAAGGAACAATCAGGAACCCCGTCGTGTTCTTGTATGCCAAACTTCTTCGGATCTCCACCTTACTGTAGACCAGAGTGCACTATAAATAGTGAATGTCCGTCAAATAAGGCCTGTATTAACCAAAAATGTAAAGATCCTTGCACAAACACTTGTGGTCTCAAGGCACAGTGCCGCGTAATAAGCCATACTCCAACGTGTTTCTGTGATCCAGGCCATACCGGCGATCCATTTATAAACTGTTATATTGAACAAGATATCGTTCCGGAAATATCTACGCCTTGTGTACCTTCGCCTTGCGGACCTAACGCTGAGTGCAGGGAACAAAACAGAGCCGGTTCGTGCAGTTGTCTACCAGATTACATTGGTAACCCATACGAAGGATGTCGTCCGGAATGTACAATCAATACAGATTGTCCGCCACATAGAAGCTGCATCCGAAATAAATGTCAAGATCCATGTCCAGGAACCTGTGGACCTGTGGCGACTTGTGCTGTTGTAAACCACCTACCGATGTGTTCGTGTCCAATCGGCTATACTGGGGACCCATACCAACGTTGTAATATATTAATAGGTCAGTCAAACAGAAAAAAAGTGTCATTTTTATCATCCTTGCATTCCAACTCGTTTATTTGACAATTATTTAACATATTTCCATTCTTATGGTCATTATTTATCATTTCAGAACCAGTAGCCGTAGAAACTACGCCTTGCGTTCCAAATCCATGTGGACCAAACAGTGTATGCCGACCAGCAAATGGCCAAAGTGCATGTTCATGTATGCCAGACTACGTGGGCTCACCACCTGGTTGTAGACCGGAATGTACATCTAGTTCAGAATGTCCATCAGACAAAGCATGCATTAATCAAAAATGTACAAATCCTTGCCCCGGTCATTGTGGTAGTAATACAGAGTGCAGAGTTATAACACACAGTCCGATTTGCACTTGTGGAGCTGGATTTACAGGAGACCCATTCACTCGTTGTTATCCACTACGTATGTATTTGTCTTGTAAGAATAACTATACTACATTAATTTTCACACTAATTGATGTTAATAAAATCTCTTTTCAATTCCAGCGCAAATACAGTACATACCAGAGCCAGAAAGAGATCCTTGTGTACCAAGTCCTTGTGGTGAGAATGCTGTTTGTCGGAATCTCAATGGCGCACCGTCGTGTTCATGTCTGCCTAACTTCCAAGGGCTTCCGCCAAACTGTCGCCCAGAATGTGCGATTAACCAAGACTGTCCATCCAATCTCGCGTGTATTAATATGAAGTGTCGAGACCCTTGCCCCGGTAGTTGCGGTCAAAATGCTGTGTGTTCTGTATTCAATCATCTTCCAGCCTGTACTTGCTCTCAAGGCTTTACCGGAGACCCATTCACACTCTGCCAAGTGATAATTCCGGAAAGAGGTGAGTTTTTTATTAAAATATCTTAGCGCTTTCTATAGCCCCATGGTTTACTTCGATCATAAATGATTAACAATTTTAAGCAAAGTCAATCATGGTCGGACATCTACTGATTAAATTGCACCTGACGTTCCTTTGTTTCAAGCTTTATAGTACTTGTTAAAGCGGCTGTCATTATTATCTATTTAACAGATTTATTGACGGCGTAAGGCATTCGACTTGTCTACATAACTCTTACTTTGACCGATCGAACTGAATTAAAGCTTCGTAGTACTATCTGTCAGGCCTTCGTTGTTACAATAGAACTATACTACCAATATTTTTTTTCAGATGAACTACCTCAAGATCCTTGCAATCCATCGCCTTGTGGTTATAACGCAGAATGTAGAAATGGAATATGTACTTGTATGGCCGATTACACCGGAGACCCATACTTTGGTTGTAAGCCAGAATGCGTGTCAAATATGGAATGTGCTTCTGACAGGATTTGCTCTAAAAACAAATGTGTTAATCCTTGTCCAGGAATTTGTGCACCAAACGCTGACTGTAATGTTTATAATCATATTCCGATTTGTACATGTCCGGAAGGAATGTCTGGAAATGCTTTCACGGAGTGCCACAGGATTGAAGGTTTGTTAATAAGATTTACGACTAAATGACCAAAAATTGTTTTATACTAGTAAAAAATAATCTAGATATCGTATAATTGAGTAAGAATGTTGCCAATTTACATGATGTACACTCTTCTTACAGTTATTCAAGTACAACCATGCAATCCCAGCCCATGTGGACCCAATAGTCAATGCAGAGCAGTAAACAACCAGGCAGTATGCTCTTGCTTGCCAACATTTATCGGAAGCCCGCCATCTTGCCGACCAGAGTGTACAATTAGTGCCGAGTGTCCATTGAACGAAGCGTGTAACAACCAAAAGTGTATAAATCCATGCATAGGTACTTGTGGATATGGCGCTCGGTGCGAAATAGTTAACCACAATCCAATTTGTTCTTGTCCAGTGAAATATACCGGCGATCCATTTACGAGGTGTATACCTGAAGGTAAATATGGAATAAAAATAAAAATAACTTCTTTCATTTAAAGCGTATTTTTGCATAATACTAAAATTATGTAATTTTTTCCAGTTACTGTTTCGTTACCTCCCATCGACCCTTGCACGCCATCTCCATGTGGACCGTACTCTGTATGCAAAGTAATTGGTGAATCACCTTCATGCACCTGTCAACCGGATTACACCGGGGCTCCACCTAATTGTCGTCCAGAATGCGTCAGTAACTCAGAATGTCCCAGTAGTCTGGCATGTGTTAACCAAAAATGTAAAGATCCATGTCCAGGAAGTTGCGGTTATAACGCGGACTGTAAAGTCGTCAGCCATGCACTCATTTGTTCGTGTCCTTACGGGCAAACCGGGGATCCCCTCGTTTCTTGTAATCCAATAAGAGGTAAAGTACCTTTTTATGGCTAATATTACGATACCATTAGACCTTGTTCTTAATTTCTCTCTGTTCTGTTGCAGAATCTGTTATAGAATATGCTTCGCCATGTGAACCTTCACCATGTGGACTTAATGCCGAATGTACTGAAAGAAACGGCGCTGGATCTTGTAAATGTGTTGAAAATTACTTTGGCGATCCATACGAAGGTTGTCGTCCGGAATGTGTAATTAACAGCGATTGTAGTCCGACTTTAGCATGTATACAAAATACATGCAAAGATCCATGCCCAGGTATATGTGCACCGAATGCCATTTGCCAGGTTGTTAACCATCTGCCTGCTTGCTACTGCCCACCGGGACTTACAGGAGATGCATATAGATTCTGTGTACAGAAAACTGAAGGTACTTTTTATTTTTCTATATAAGTTT
>DWKE01000005.1:0-12405 GCA_018249275.1 Cecropterus evenus
GCGCATTTATGACAGACTATGAAAGTGCCTTAGTACGGCGCTCTTGCGGTGAGTCAGAGGGCGAGTCTCTCCTCGGCGCCTTACTCGCCCTCCGCGGCGTGGATGGTGACGCCGAAGGTCCATCGTCTCTCGTCGTCGGTTCCTCTTCCTGGTTTTCTTCCTCAATCGCCAGGACCGGCATGTCTCTGCCTGGTCCCGGCGGAGATGGTGATGGTGATGGTGATGGAGGTGAGGGAGGTGAGGGGTCCCTCGCTCGATGTTGCGCGGCGGCGATGTTCGCCGCACGCTGCATAGCGGCGGGTCCCTTCCTCCTCAATCCTTCTCCTCGCCTAGACATGTAGGCGGTCTGCATGAGTCCCTCCAATGGACGCGGCATGCCACCTGGGGGCGCGTTCAAGTCGCGCACCATTAGGCGCCTCCCCTCGTCCCCTTCGGAGGGTACATAGTCCGCGCCGGAGGACCGACGCGTCTCCTCTTGCTTCTTGTCCCGCCGCGCGGCCATCCCTGCCGGGTGAATGCACTTGTGCGAAGTCCGGCAAGGCGCCTGCGACAGCGGGTAGTCTCCTCGGCGCGGTCCTCCGACACACGTACCCTTTTCCAACGAAAGGGACGAGTGAACAGAGACACACAATGGTGCTGTCTCGCTCGCACCCCAATGTGAGAGTTTGGGAGGGTACCCGCAGAAACCGCCTACCCACTGGCTTCGGCCTTGGACGCGGCTGTGTTTTCAGGGCGGACAATCGGCTGATGTCACGCCACTGAAAAGCCGCACTCCTGAAGTCTTGCGTCGTGGTGTGGTCCTCTGCAGGAATCAACTATTGGGGCGTTCTCGAGATCCGCCTTTTTTAAACGATTATGAACACTTCAAATACATATGTGGAACAGATAACCTTTGTCATAACGATATAATCAAAAATACCAAAACGAAATATTTGTTGCTTTTCAGGACCCCCAATATGGTTCAGCGCCTACTTTCTACCCCCATGACAACCCCCCAGTGAAGAAGATCCGTTGTGATATTCAGGAACATTCGGATCATACCATGAAACGGGCGTATGAAGGACAAACTTACTTCTGGGGAACCAAGCCGAGGCGTGGTGACCTTGTTGAATTTTGGTTTAAGAAGCCAGTACTGCTTGAAAGGTATTTATATAATTTAATCTATTAATTTGGTAACTAAAATTGCAATAACTAATCACCATCAACATTTCTTACAATTTTCATGATATATCAAGATATGATTTCTCTGAAATCTCGATTGACATGTGGCATAAATCTAGAGAGCGTTGCTTACTATTTTACTTACACCTTTTTGTGAAGTCAGCTAAATATATTGTGAGGGTAACGGTGCGGTCCTACTTTTTCCCTACAAATCAATGTATTTTATTGTCTTAATTTCATCGAAACCAGCATCAGTTCTGTATCTGGCTCTCTTGGCCTACTTTAAAGGTTGACCGAGAAAATGTGTTCTCCGGAAGCAACATATCTATAAAATTACATTAATATGTCAATCAGATCACCAGTTAGCTTCCCGTACTAACTGGTGATCTGATTGCTATTAAAACAATTCATCTATCCCCTCTTGCAAATCTCAAGGAAGGGTATGGCTCCGGCGGTCTTTTTGGTGGTCAACATGCTGCTGTTAAGGAATCAGTCTAAATGGGTGCCGCACATAGTTAGACAGAATCCGTTTTAGAGTAGAAGACGCTGTTACCAGACAGCCAACAAGTAAAATGATGGCGAAAGTTCCATTAGCAGTGCAGTACAGGCGAAAGCAGTGCAGTCATCAGGAGATATCGGTTCTCACAAAGTTAAGAACCTGGAGATCATAGAGAAGACTGATCTCGTAATGTCATGATAGTGTGGTGCAAGCGTTAAGCCTATTTGTTCGCCATATAAAAAACGCGGCGAACAAGGTGATCCGCCGAAAGTCTTCGGTCTCCCTTCAAAGGAATAACGAAAAGCTGCGATCCCAGCTCTGCGAACTAGATTACAAGGTGGAAATCCTGATGGCGGATTTGGTTGAACTCCGAAGGGACGATAGCCAGCTGCCAACGGCGAGTCATACACCCAGCGGAGGGGTTGTTCTAAGGTGTTCGTTATGAAGCGAATAGGACACCTCGTTGGGAGCAAGCTGGCGGCCTTCAAAGACGAACTATTCCCTGGTAGAGAAGTCAGATCCCCTCTAGTACAAAAGGCTACCCTCGTTGCATCCTCGCAACGATAAGTAAAGAACAGGAACAAGCTAAAGGCTTCAACGCCGTCCGGTTCGGCTCCAGCGCCGCTGTTTTCATCAGTGTTAGCAATTCGGTCGGAGAGAACATGCGAGGAAGCCTAGAGCCAGGTGGTTAAAAGATAAAGACCAAGACTGGGCTATGAGAGGCGGAGAGTCGGGAACTAACTAAGGGCCCATTATCGCTACAGGTACATAAAGGCCAGTATCTTTAATGGCTTCTAAAGCACCAATCGCGAACAAAAAGTAAAAGTGAGGCCCAAATCAGGCCGGCTCTGCAGAGTGACAAATTTTGCTATGGTGACTATCAATATTCCGTAGGATGGCACTGGGACTTATAACCAGGCCTCTAAAGAGCGCCTAGGCAGAGGAAAGTTCTCAATGGCGGAGATCTCCTGGAAATTAGAGGGGGGGGAAAGCCCCTAAAAAGTCAACATCCTCGCAGCTAAGTTCCACGAGGCCAGGTCAGACATTGGCGTTCCAATTGCGCGTCTGGCAAAGCTAAGGGAGTCTATGATGATGGACCTAGATCACTGAATCACAGCTGCGAATCGCAAAACATGCTCCTGGAATGCCTTGTGGATTGCTTGGTTCCCCTGTCGGTGATGTTGAAGCCGTATAGACTTCCAGAGCATCCGCGTTGGTGTGGCGACGACGCATACACCGACGGTGTGTACTCGGCGACTGTCGACGTTGGTCCTCCGTGCACCAGACTCCACTCATCCACGTAAATCTCAGCCAAACCACGGGCATAGGGAGGTAGACGAGATTGTGTTAGAGGCGACGACACTTGCGAGTGGGCAGCTGGGCTTGAATCGTAGCAGGGTAATACATGCATGCGCTGGCAGGGTAAGTAGATCATAGATTTTTCGTCGGCGACTGGTTGACGAGCGTTTGGTCATGTGCTGGAGGGAAGCTGAGGACCTTGTCACGCTGAGTGATTATCATCACATACCGCTGGAAGGAGCAGCTTCCGGTTGCGAACGCTTGCCGCTCTCAGGACCGTCCGCGGCAAAGAGCACTCAGGAGTAAAGAAAGAGATTTACTTGTCGCTGCCACCCACAATGCGGACAGGTTCAGTGCTGCAGAGAAGGATGATGGATTCGCTGCGCGCCCGACAACTATACACGGGCACGGCTAAGCGGTTTGGCCAACGTTGCGGAAAGGGAGGAAACGTACGCGGAATACTGTGCTGCTACAAATTTGCTTCAAGGCTCAATTGACAAGAGAAAGGCCCGGAACTATACATACTGCACTAAATACTACAGGTATGTTCTTGGTGGGGCTTGACTGAAATCCATGGGGTCGTATAAAATTGTTCTCGACAAACTCAAATCACGATTCGATATTCGTGGACATTGTGATGAACAGCCTGTTCCTGAAAACTACCTTGGATTCCCGGATTCTTTGACGACGTCGTCGGAACAATCCTCCTGGACGGAGGATGATGTGGAGATAGAGAGCGAACTCGACGTTGTTATAAAGCTCATGGCGAGGCGTAACAAATCGACGGGGCTAGATGGAACCAAGAATATATATACTTGGATCTTAGCGCTTAAAGTGCGAGGGGAGAGGCCGCGCGAGCTCTCATCCACCTGTATCCGTCATGGACGATTTCCATTGGGGTAGAGATAAGCGAGGGTGGTGCTCCTGCACAAGTGGGACAGAGTCCAAAACATCTGCGTTATATGGGACAAGGCGAGCAAGTTGTTGAGTGAATCATCGTCTCTTCAATCTCTCTATCTCAGGCAACTAGTGTGCCGCGGCCTAGGCCTGTCCGAAAATCATTTTGGCTTTTAGCTGCAAAGATCGACCGTGGACGCCAACCGCCGTGTCTGGACGGTTGCAGATCATACCATATCCCTGGGTCGACTATATAGGTAGGTTTTGACAGTTAGCATTGACATTGTTAATACTTTTAACTCTCTATTCTTTACTCTGATCATGGAGGCCTTGCCAAAAGATCGTACCATTTGGACAGTTATGTCCGCTTCCCGGGTATGGAAGCGTTCATTGGAGGAAAATCGTGCACTGAGTGCCACAGGGTTCAGCCCTAAGCCCACTACTGTGGAATATCGCCTACGACGTTTTGCTGAAAAGTGCTTCCACAGACAATGAGCAACATCTGCTACGCCGATGACACGTCCTTGCTAAGGGAGAATGATTTGGGAGGATGCCTCGGCTAGTAGATCTTGGAGTGGCATGCAACGTAGTGGGGATCCGCAGTTTGGGCCTCGAGAGAGCGTCCCAAAAGACTGAGGCGAATGAAGTGAGACTGCTAGCGAATCGCGGGAAAAAAAAGGAGAAGTCCTTCACCATTATAGGGCAGGTATTCTCGATTTCACTCTACGGGGCGCTAGTGTGGTTGGACAAGTTGTCTGGCAGCCGGCGCCGCATGCGTAAGTTAAATTACAATAGAGCAAATGCATTATACTTCCGTCTTATGGTCCTTCTGAGAACTTGTGCTTCTGGCCAGTTATGAGGGCGGCATATCAAAGTCGTAGTCGATAGATGTTGCTTTTTTATAATTGGACCTAACACACTTCACATCTTACACGTCTGCGGCAGGAACGAGCATGCAAACCGTACCTTGGAGTATCGCCACGGGTCTAGCTGATGTGGGTGGATCCTCATCCTTCGGCGAGTGGTGCGATAAAGAGGGGGTGATGTGGGCACCAGATCCAACAGTTCTTGGGAACACTCCCCATTATAAAGCCGGTAGAACACGCAAAGGGAACCTATGTCTCTTCGCAGGCTTAAGGTTTTTAACCGATAGGTGATCCTCGGGTCGTTGACGATTCGGACAGCTCGCTTCTGCACGGAGTCTCAAGTGGGTTAAGTTGCTATGGTGGCGATCCAGCCCAGAGATCGAAAAGCGAGAGGGTTGAACTTAACAAGATTAAGTCGAACCCATGTCGAGACCCGCTCCAGAGAGTTCTCGATTTCAGACACAAGTCGGATGCTGCACGAATGTCCGAGAGGCGTTTGCACGGCTTGTGTAAGCAGAATCCCACGTGCTGTCATTCGCATAGCAACACATGCTGCTGATTTGTTGCAACATGTCATTGATATGCAGAATAAACAGTGTGGCAGAGAGGAAACTTGAAGTACAAAGTCATTAATGGGCTTCGTGTCTGAGCAGCACCCGTCGACTACGACCGTAATGTGCCGCTCAGACAAGAACATAGCCGTCCACGAGCACAGTCTCTCGGGAAGACCTTAAGATGGTAGCTTCGCGAGAAGGGCCCTGTGTCAGACCCGGTCGAAAGCCTTAGCAATATCTAGGTTCACTGTCAATGCCTCTCCGTTACTTTCAATGGCTTGCGCCCAGCGGTGTGTGAGGTATACCAGAAGATCACCAGTTAAACGGCTCTTGCGAAAACTGTATTGGTGGTCGCTGATCAGCTAGTGGTCCCCGAGGTACCTCAGGAACTGTATATTTATAACGCGCTTCATAACCTTTAAGAGCAAGGAGGTTATTGCTATTGGCCGGGTCACTTTAGTCACCTTTTTAGCTAAAGGGTGAACAAGGGCTACCATCCATGAAGACATTACTTGTCCTGTGGTGTAAGAAAGCGAGAATAATCCACTGCAGAAATTCCGTCTGGCCAACTCGAATTCTTGACATCAAGGGATAATAGAGTTCAGCTTACGGCCTTTTGGGTGAAGCGTATATTAGAGATAGAACTCCCACACCACGGGATGGTAGGCGGTGTGTCTGCCCCATCATCAAGAGTCGAGTTTGAAGCAAAGAGGGTGCCCAAAAGATCGGCTTTCCCTTTTGCCGTATGGGCCAGAGAGTTGTCAGGATTCCGAAGGGGTGGTAGGAAGGATCGATAAAAATTACCCTCGACAGCTTTGGCCAGCGACCAGAAGGCGCGACTCCCGTAGGAGTAACCTAGTTGTCACTTGCCGATTCTGCCGACGTGCCTAGACTTCACCTTGGCCATATGCTTTTTTTGCTGACCGGGAGGCAGCATTAAAAGTTCGAAGCTCAGGGTACTTTGGTTCTTTGCACGCGTGCGCAGATGCCCAGGCTTGATATGCATCTTGCTTAACTCTTAATGCCTTAGCGCTAGATGCATCAAACCAGGGCTGACTCCGCCCTTCAACAGTTACGACAGAGTTTTGAATGAAACATTCCATAACCTGCCGTATCACATCGGTCACAGAGTTAGCGCACGTGCTAGGATTACCTGCCTCCATGGGTACGAATCCAAGAATTGCCCGAAGCCGTCCCAGTCTGCTGATTTATAGTGCCAAACTTCTCGCCTCCTGGGGGGACGGGTTCTTACGTGTGGCGACAACGACACCGTAGAGCTTACCAAGCAATGGTCAGAAGATCCTAGTGGGGCCCCGACCATCACTTGGTAATTCGCAGGGTGAATAGTCAGCAGAAGGTCTAGCCTTACTAGAGTATGAGCAGTATGGGTCTCTATATCAGGTACCCTAGTAAAACTGGGTACAACGTGGGAGAGCCCAGATGCTAAGGAGAAGTCGTATGCAGTTCTTCAATCGAAGTCAGTGACACTGGAACCAAGCCAGTCAACATGGTGAGCGTTGAAGTCACCCAAAATCACTAACTCCGCCAAACGACACTGCAACAGCATTTTGTCGGCCGCCCACTGGACGTGCTCGAATAGTCGAGTTGTCTCTACATCTCCGCTATAGGATCTATATAGGCATGCGTAGATACGGGTATGCCCCCCAACGTCTACCCGCACAACAAGGATAGGTCCTTGTCTTCGGCGAGACGGTGATAGCAGATGTCTCCCCAATCATACACACAAACCCCGGCTCGACGCCTAAAAGGGTGCTCTAGATTATAGCCGGGATACTGAAGATACGATGTTTTGAAGGGCCCGTGGTCCCCCCCCCCCCGTGCACGACTGCCTGACTCCACACTGGTCTCTTACTCCGGCAAGGCAGCCATGCAACGGGAGTTTACACCGGTTGGCGGGACAGCTTCCCGGGTCAGAGGTTGGTAGTGTTGCACGGGTTCGGGTCCCCCAACTAATCAACGGGTGGCTAGCGGAAAACCGTTTCACCGGGTCTCCCTGGCTCCTGCGCCAATACACCACGCCCCCAATAGCATCGATGCTTAAAGCACCCAATGGCCCCGGAAGATACAAGGTCGGAGTCATCACAAGAGGAAATGAAATTTGTGAGTAGGGGGATAAACTGGCTCCCAGATACACTACCGAAACACGACGAGTCGCTATTAACGGTAGGTTCCGACCTGGGGGTGATTGCTAGCCAGGCAGATCCAACAGAGATCTTACCACCAAGCGGGACACCTTAGAGAATTATGCCAGGCAGTGTTAGACCCAGCGAAAATGGGACCGTCCCAGTGAGATGATGAACGCCCAAGTAGACGCAGGTGCCCTGCATCTACCTGGTATAAACCCTTAGTCGCCTTCTACGACACCCACGGGGACGAATAGTGTGGTTTATTCCACGTCGCCGGAACCACACGGCTAAAAGATTGCTAATTTAAGATTAATTATGCTGCGAAATTCATCGTGTCTGTAATCGAGCTCTCTGTTAAAAAAGTGAATTTTAAAAAATATGATGAGTTCCAAAAACCACTTACCTGGTACCTATGACCCCTTCCTCTACTAGAACGCTCGTCAATAGATGAAGTCACATTCACACGCAATGGACTTCTGGTGTTCTTTTACGGTTAGATTATTGAAACAACTTCTCAAGGAGTGCTATTATTTTTTTCTTAGTTTTTTAGAATATTGACCTCTATTTGCATCCTACATAAATTCTTGCCCATTATCTCATTACATGAGGAAGCTGGTACAGGACACAATCGTGATATCTTCCATATTATATTATGGCTCATCATCGGACTAGCTTCGTAATAGCAGAAGATTTATGACCGTCACAGTTCCATAGGCGTACGATACTTAAATGTGATCGGTCTTTGAGAGCGAATATTAATATTCTTTCATTTTTTACAGCTTCACATTCCGAAGCGGCAACATGGAACATAATACGGATAGATTTTATGCTACTACCGTCGAGATCGTGCCAGCTCGCAATGTAAGGAACTTCACTGTTGTTGGGAACTTTGATGAATTCGGCTTAGCTGACGGTATCCTGAAGAAGGAGGTCGGTCCCATCGCAGCCATATGACTAAGAGTGCACCGGGACAGCTCGTACTGGGTCATCCTGAGCGAGGTAAATTCAAATTATATCTGTTTCTTCTCTTTGATTATATTCATTTGTATATTAAATTTGTATTGGTAGAACCAGTAGCTATGGTTCGACTAGAATGGTATTCAGAATACTTTGGGCGTAAAACACATTTTATGCTTCACGGAAAGTATGTCGATGCCAGTTTATTTTCATATGAAGCATCTTAGTCCTAAGAAGTAACATAATGTCTGTGATCACTTTCATATAAAACCGTTCTTCTATCTTGTTATTAAGATACAATCGGTTACAGGTGGCCATAGGTTCACATCAGACACGTTCTTGTTTTCGCTTTCAATCGTATTAAATCCCACCGGGAAATTAGATATCAGTGTTACTCGTGAATCCTTTCTAGGTACTTTTGCTGCACAGAGTCATCCCCTAATAATCCCTGTATTGTCGGGTTCAGAATAGGGCTGCGCTATCTCTTGCTTACGACGGCGGTATGTATGGTCGCATGCCATCGTTAAGACTATACGCGCTACACGCAACACGGGCAACAGGCCCAGAGGATTCTTGTCGCGTTTCTTTGGAATACCCCGATTCCTCTTCACAGCGCCAAGGATGGCCATCTAGGGGGTTTTAGTGCGATAGAAATCTCACATACCCCGCCGTTGCTCCCACGGCATCGGGTTCCTTTCGAATGTTGACCCACGAAAACAAAACAAAAACCTCCCCTAATGGGTTTGTGCCACCAGTCGTCGTGCCTGGCATGTGTGTTAATATTATAATATTAACACGTGGTATACCACAAATACAGTTGTCCGCTGTCAACTCTGGGTTTTGACCTTCAATAATCTTCTGACGACCAAAATCAAAAATGGATCGGTGTAGCCAAATAATGACTTAATAAACTAAGTCTCTGAAAATATTTCCAAAGACTCTGACAGCACATCATGCGTTGCACTTCAGCGTCTTTTTCAAAAATTACAAAAACTTCTCTTGTGCCAAAAATATATTTTATGAGAGGAGTCTTATATACAGCTTCAAGGATAACTCATTAGCGTGATTCAAAATAATGAACACTGCCACCTGTTAACGAGGTGATCAAACAAAAGCGACACCTGAGACTCAGATACCTTTAACATAAGTTCTTGTTTTCGATACATGTTCAATAGATGTCGTCAAATAGTACTGCTATTACACTTAGTTTATAAGTTGTTGACAGAACTTTAGGTTAATACTTTTCAATGATTGGTAATGTATTTACTGAATTATTTCCAGGTGTGCATTTATTCATTATTGTTCATTTATTACTGTAATTTAACGAATTACTCATATTTAACATTTCTCATAATGCCTTCGCAATATACATCTTTAGCGAATATGATGTCTGAATTAATTTGTGCTTACAAATTAACAAAAGCTGGTGTCTATTTAGGTTTCAATAATTTTCGAGGAAACCAGCACTTCTGTATTAAGTGTTAACCTGTTTTTGTTCTAATTTGGCCTTAAATTTGCAGCCAATGTAATGTTAACTTAATATAAACAGCAGTGTTGCGCGCTAATGTGTTCTGGTCCGAAGGGTATTTTAGAAAGATATATTTATTTGAGGCTTTCCAAGCGGTCACCATACCGGTTTGACACGCAGCCCACTGCGGACGCTCCCGGAAACCATTCCGGGTTCGATCCCCGTCCAGAGAGATAATTTAATAATGAATTTAGATTTCTGGGGCTGAGTGTTTGTGTATTCGTCTATGGTACCTACAACAGCAGAAAATCCTAGTGTAAGAATATGAGTGTAAAAAGTGCCTTTTTTATAACTCTGATCTTAAATGTGGTTGATTAAAGATGTCCATGTACGGCAGGAGTCACATGCCATCAGGTGGACTGCATGCTTGTTTGCTACTTCATTATTTTTTATTACTATTAAGTAGCAAACGAGCATGCAGTCCATCTGGTGGTAAGTGGCCACTGCCGCCCATGGACCGCCAAGCAACTTCATATACAACAAGCGTTTTTGTCTGAAATCAGTCACAGATGCGTTGCTACTCCCGAGGTCTACGATGGTCGCCTTATATAAAAGTGAACCGGCAACCACATGCGTCCATCGGAACGCAAATACTGCTTCACGTTAGAAATAGGTGTGGCGGTGGTACCAGGACAGTATCCCCGGTCAAACTACACTTCTACCACCTAAAACTGTTATTACGGGTGTTAGAACCCTATGGTTCTACTCCGGTGTTACAACTCCATACCTGTATTTTAACAATACCAAGTGGTAGGATGCTAACTTATCTAGGTTGGTTACTCTACCTACTAGTTGGTTGGTCTACCTATTGGTTGATTACAGATGACATGTGCTGCAATGGCCACTGTATCAGATGCATTGCATACTCGTTTGCCGTTTTAATTCTGTTAAAAGAGAACTTGCCCGAATTAGTTTTATCAAAGAACAAATTAGTTCTTAGTAGAACCGACCTATCATTTTTGTAACGGGAATTCTTTTGTGTGTCGATAATTTTTTGCTTGAGCAATATAAGCAATTCATAACAAAGCATACAAAAATTAAATAATTGGCGTCTAATAATAATAAACACCAGTCGAAGTTATTATTTTGTAATAATACCTTCTTGTACTATTTACAGATCGAGCTGAAGCCGTTCTCTCCCAGTGATGCCGCCTAAATTGGAGATATCTCGCATAAAACAAACTTTGAAGAAACTTAGTCAAAATTCAGATCTATACTATATATTTTTCTATTTCTACTTTTAGTCTTCAGTGTCTCTTCCGTCACCGGTTTCTGTAATTAAATTATTGTTTACCAAAATTACTTACTCAAACTGATCTCATCAACCAAAGTTAAAGTGAGTTTATCTCCGATAAAGCTGTTCCGAGTGCTCAAGAATGTGAAACAAAAAACTTTATTTAGTTCATAGTTAACTATATCTAGGTGATAATTTCAATATGCATACGTGTTTCTACTTAGTAAGTTATTCTATCGGATTTCTTTATTACGGTTCCTATTTGTATATTTTGCTTACATTTTCTGATCAAATCAGCGTAGAATACACACTGGTTGTATTTTTCACAGATCTTGCTATACATTGGTCACGAGCTAATGTTTTGAATGACAGAACACTTCGTGAGTTACAGTTTTCGTGATCAATTAAAAGTTTATTCTAAAATTAATATCTCTCAATAAACACCTAATTTTATTTCAGTTCCAAAAACTATAAACGTTAAGGCAAAAAAACTATCAAAAATAGTTTATGTGCGTTCATTTCTGATTAATCTGATTCAAATTTAATGTATCCCATGCTGGTCTGGGAAAAGAATGTGCCAGCTGCCTATCTTCCCGTGCATGTCGTAAGAGGCGACTAAGGGAATTTATCAATTAAATCAGAGGATTCGTCAGGTGTTTGTAACAAAACTGCTTTATTATAATATTCTTTACCTTCTTAATCCTATGTTCCGTTTTACCAACGATATACATACCACATTTACGCTAAAAACTTCTATGTTGCATTTATATCGTTTAGCGTATCCTCTCGGAATGCGACGCCCTCGAGTCAAACTAAAATTGGGAATAAGGCTAAATGCAATACCGCAACATAAAAATCTGCCTTATAACTATCGTGTAGGAGGTAGGGACCTGGTTTGAAAGAAATTGTGTACAGCATGGCAATATATGTTCTGAAATTGATCTTATTAGGTAAAATATCGGTAATTCTACCAGTTTATACAATGTCAATGCTGGTATCTGTAAAAGTATACACACTTTCTGTGAAAAATATAACCACATAAGCTATTTCTTTGATAACTTTAACACAACGATGATCCTCATATTGTTAATTTACTGCTTAAATGCTATAAACCAAAGCCTCAAGTGTGCGTTTTATTTAGCAGAGACATTCATTATAGTTCATATAGGCAAACTAAGTATGACATTTAATGTTTATTTTTGGAAATAGTATTTAAAATTATTTTCGGCTTACATTTGAAAAATCTATTTATTTTATTTTGAT
>DWKE01000006.1:0-12319 GCA_018249275.1 Cecropterus evenus
CCCTGTGGCGGAGCGGTTACAACACCAATGTGCGTGTCACACTGTCTGTTCTGGGTACGCTCCTCGGCCAGATAGGCATCTGAATCATGAATTTGATTTTAGATTGCTGTTCTGAGTCTGAATGTTTGTGCATTTGTCTTTGTGTGACCATAGCACCACACTGGAGAAATCCTAGTATGGGGCTATGAGTGCAAAAATCGCTTTTATTTATGTTGAAGTTTAAAATTTTAAATGATACATAGGATTCATTTTATTTATATATATTATCGCATCCTATTACCTTTTATTTCTTTATAGGACAAGCAGGCAAAATTTCGCAAAATACTTGAAGAAAAGGCCACCACCAGAAAAGTTAAAATCGCTAGACCGCCTTTAGAGCGTAGAGAGAGAGACCGACTGGAGATATCACAAGACAGACATATCGCTGTTCTCAGGCAATGCGCAGAACAAATTGAACCACCACCCATGTTAAAATCTTGGGAAAAGAAAATAATAAACTTAATCCCCAGTAAACTGCGAAACGCATTCCCTTCTTTAACAGAGGAGTTGATTAATGAAAGCAAAGAGGAGTGGAACCGAAATCTTCACGATCTAGCTGTAAAATTTGTTATTCGTGATGTTCCTGGAGTTTCGAGAAAGAGATATGAAGAACCATATTTCAAATTTATGGGTGTTACGCAAAATTATGACAAAATGCTTAAATTTAGAAAGAAACTCCAAGATGGATCTTTGCTTTTACACCCTTTTATAAGATTAGTGTTAGAATCATCAGAGAAATCATTTCCAAGTTTTATAATCAATTTAGCAAAATACAGAGCTAAAGGTCCTATGGACTTAGAAGATTTCCAGACTAAAGTAATGGAGGAGATCAAAAGAGCTGATTATCTTGTATCTAGTACTTGGTACTCAATTCTTGTGCACTGGTTAAAAAATCCTCGATGCCTTCGAGGAATGCGGCCGAAAAAAATACCAGAATTTGTAAATTGTGCTACAAAAATGATATCAATGCAGATACAAGAATTGATGCGTCGTTCTATTGATGCGATAATAGAATATCTGAAAGATCCTGATACTGTACCTATCTTAAATATTGACTTGGATTTTGATGGTGAGTTCATCTACGATCCATCGCTAGAAACAGTATACGGAGTATATCATAACATTGCTGATGCAATTTCTCATATCTCCCAAAGGCTCATGCCTATAGAACAGTATCTTAAAATACCGTATAATTATGATGCCTTACCTGTTCAATATAATGAGTGGTTACATGAAGATGGTCATAATCGGCTGCAGAAGCAACTAAATATAGTATTTGCTCCTTTAGTGAAATATTTAGAAACGTTACGCAATAGGTACAGTATGTTATACGGTGATTCTGCAAAAATTGCCTTAATGAAGTTTATTGAAAAATCGACAGAATTTGAGACCTCGAAAGATAAAATTAAATATTTTCAAGGTATAGATTCTGAAATTACTGCCGTTCTAGAAAATGAATACTTTGAATGTGCTGTTGTCGGTCAATTAAGAATGGTCGACGGATTAAAAAGAAAAGCTATGGAATTTGTTAACGACATTATTGCTGGAATAGTCAAAGTGCACATAAGTGAAAATGATAGTATTTGTGCAGAGTTTGAGATTATAGCGGCGAAAGCAATGAAGGAACCAGAAAATGCAGCAGAATTAGTAGAACAAGGTGTTTATATTTTACATGCCAAAACAGTATTGGTAGAAGGTCTAAAAGAAAGAATACTGAGACAAATTAATATAATATCAAATCTTTTAGAAATGACATCGCTTTCTCCAGAACACGTAGCATCGAATACACGAACTGTAAATTGGCTTTCGGATATTAAACCTATATTTGAAAAGAATGCAGCTGCTTATGAAACATTTAAAGCAGAAATGGAAGACAATCTGTTATCAAAAATTTCGTATCTTAACAAAGAAGTTATGGAAATGGTGCCTTATTTGGAACTTTTAGATAATATGGACGACATAAATCACACGCTAGAATATTTAGAGTACCTAAGAAAACTCGTTCATCGCTTATCTGATTGTGATAAAGTTGTTGCATGGATAAATAATGAAGAAGTAACATTTAAATTTCCTGTCACTACTTACCCAGATCTAGAGGAGTTAAAGGATTATGTTATTCCATTCTACAACCTTGTTTACTTACTTCATACATGGAGACGTAGCTATTACACCTGGATGGATGGACCATTTGAATATATGGACCATGAAAAAATTGAGCAAGATCACGACTTCTACTATAAAGAATTTCTTAAGCTTTCTAAAGCATACAGAGCTAAAATAAAACAACAAATTGCAGAAGGTGTCGAAAAACGATTTCAAGGGCTTGTTGATGATCCCGACATTAATAATTTACCTGCACCTATGAAATTATGTGCTCAAGCTGTAGCTGAGATAAAGGAATGGCGGCCTAATGTGCAAATGGCACATATAATGTGCAATCCGGCTTTAGTCCAAAGGCACTGGGATGAAATGTCCAATATAGCTGGTTTTGATTTAACTCCGACAGCTGGAACTACTTTGCGAAAAATAATTAATTTTAATCTTTGGGACGAAATAGATCAATATGATATAATAAGTGTAGCCGCAACGAAAGAATTGGCCCTAATAACAAATTTAAACAAAATGATGGCTGAATGGACTGACATTTGTTTTAAGACAAGTCCGTATAAAGACACTGGAATCTTTATACTTTCAGGTCTTGATGATATTCAGAGTGTTTTGGATGATCATATAGTAAAAACTGTGGGTATGAGAGGTTCTGCGTTTGTGAAACCCTTCGAAGTACAAGTTAGAGCGTGGTATGAAAAAATTATGCGAGTTAATTCTACAATTGATGAATGGGGAAAAGTTCAGAGTCAGTGGCTGTATTTGCTTCCCATATTTTCTTCTAAAGATATTGTTGCTCAAATGCCTGAAGAAGGAGTTATGTTTGTTGAAGTAAATAATATTTACCGCCGTTATATGGGTTCTGTAGATAAAGACCCTCATGTTCTTGAAATTGCTGGTGGGGCTGGAGTGTTAGAATCTTTTAAAATTGCTTCTGGATTCTTGGAAAAAATTAACGATGGAGTCAATAACTACTTAGAAAAGAAACGACTCTATTTCCCAAGATTTTTCTTCTTGTCAAATGATGAGATGTTAGAGATATTATCCGAAACTAAAAATCCTCTTAAAGTCCAGCCACATTTAAAGAAGTGTTTTGAAGGTATTAATAGATTGGTTTTCGATGAAGAGTTTAATATATCAGCTATGATATCGATGGAAGGGGAGCAAGTAGAATTTCTCGAAACCATAAGTGTCTCAGCTGCCAGAGGGTCTGTAGAGAAATGGCTTGTTCAGGTAGAGGATCAAATGCTTAAAGCGGTTAAATCAGAAACTGAATTATCTTATTACGACTATCCTAATTTGGGCCGCGTAGAATGGATATTGTCTTGGGAGGGTATGGTGGTGTTAGCTATATCTCAAATTTATTGGGCGGTAGACGTTCATGAGAGTTTAAATACTCATAAATTAAGCGAACTTCAAGCGTTTCATGTCGGCTTAACAAAACAATTAAATGAAACCGTTGCGGTTATACGACGTACCGACCTAACAAAACTTAGTAGTATTACGGTTAAAGCACTTATTGTAATAGATGTCCACGCAAAGGATGTAATACAGGAACTTTTAGATAAAAATGTCACAGAAGTTACAGACTTCCAATGGCTGGCGCAACTGCGATATTATTGGGAAGAAGAACGAGTATTTGTAAAAATAATTAATGCCGTAGTTAATTACGCTTACGAATATTTAGGAAATTCAGATCGATTAGTAATTACACCTTTGACTGATCGTTGTTATCGCACTTTAATAGGGGCTTATTATCTTCATCTAAACGGCGCACCCGAAGGTCCAGCAGGTACAGGTAAAACTGAGACGACTAAGGACCTGGCAAAAGCTTTAGCCGTACAATGTGTAGTTTTTAATTGTTCTGATGGCTTAGATTACAAAGCAATGGGCAAATTCTTTAAAGGCTTAGCCTCTTGTGGAGCTTGGGTTTGTTTCGATGAATTTAACAGAATTGAAGTAGAAGTATTGTCAGTTATAGCACAGCAAATATTATGCATAGTGCAAGCTGTAAGACAACATTTAGAAACATTTGACTTTGAAGGTACAATACTAACTCTAAATCCTGCTTGTTATGTATGTATTACAATGAATCCTGGTTACGCTGGACGTTCAGAATTACCTGATAACCTTAAAGTATTATTTCGCACAGTGGCTATGATGGTTCCAGATTACGCAATGATTGGGGAAATATCGTTGTATTCGTTTGGTTTCATAGACGCTAGAAGTTTATCTGTTAAAATTGTGACAACTTATCGCCTTTGTTCGGAACAGCTATCATCACAAAATCATTATGATTACGGAATGAGGGCCGTAAAAACGGTATTATCAGCGGCTGGAAATTTGAAACGAAGTTTTCCCAATGAAAGTGAAAGTATATTACTGCTTAGGTCAATTACTGACGTAAATTTACCAAAGTTTTTATCCTTCGATGTACCCTTGTTCGAAGGTATTATATCCGATTTATTTCCAGGAATCACTTTACCTAAACCAGATTATGTAAATTTTTTACGAGCATGTCATGATACATGTGAGACGAATAATCTTCAGCCAATGGATTGCTTTATGTTAAAAATTATTCAAACATATGAAATGATGATCGTCCGACATGGATTTATGCTAGTAGGTGACCCGTTTTCTGCAAAATCTATGACTTTAAAAATACTTTCGGAAGCACTAACACTTATGTATGAACGTAATCAACCTGGAGGATGTGAATGCACCTATAAGGTACTAAATCCTAAGGCGGTAACGATGGGTCAGCTATATGGAGCATTTGATCCAATTTCGTATGAATGGACTGACGGAATTGTGGCTACTATGTTCAGAGACTTTGCTTCGGAAGATACTCCTGTTAGAAAATGGATTGTATTTGATGGTCCAGTTGATGCCGTGTGGATTGAAAATATGAATACGGTTTTAGATGATAATAAAAAACTTTGTTTAACATCAGGTGAAGTAATGGCTATGTCAAACGTCATGTCTATGATTTTTGAGGTAATGGATTTATCGCAAGCTTCACCAGCTACAGTGTCCAGATGTGGTATGATATATATGGAGTCTGCTTCCTTAGGATCAAAGCCATTTTATAAATCATGGTTAAATACTCTTAACCCTATATGGCTGGAAGAAAATGAAGATTATATTTACAACATGTGTGAATGGTTATTAGATCCTTTAATTTATTATGTAAAAAAACATTGCATGCAACTTGTTACTGCTGGTGATATTAACTTAGTAATAAGCACACTCCGTTTAGTTGAAATGCTTATGGATAATGCCATAGAAGGAGAAGAGGACACAAAATATACAAGAACATGGTTTCTGGCGTCATTTATGACAGCTTTGGTTTGGGGTGTAGGTGGAATACTACATACTGATTCACGTGAAAAGTACGATGAACTCGTTAAATCATATTTCCGTGGAGAAGAAGGTATCCCTGCCAGTATAGAAAGAATTGATGTATCGATTCCTTCCGAAGGAATGATTATTGACCATTATTATATGTTCAAAGGAAAAGGTTGTTGGAAACCATGGCCAGACGCTGTAAAAGCTGTCCAAGTTAAAGAGCAAATTAATCTTTTACAAACGGTAATACCAACATTAGAAACTGAAAAATATATATATCTACTAAAATTACATACAACATTTTCTAAGCCGTTATTATTAATCGGCCCAACCGGTACCGGAAAAAGTTTTTATGTTCAAAATTTTCTTATGAATAATATTGATATGGACAAATATACTCCCGGATTTATTACGTTTACAACAACTACATCCGCAAATCAAACACAAGATTTAGTTATATCAAAGTTAGTGAAAAGACGGAAAAATAATTACGGCCCAACTAAAGGCAAACAGGCTATTATTTTTATAGATGATATGAATATGCCTGCAAAGGAAGTTTATGGGGCACAACCAGCCATAGAACTATTAAGGTTGTACTTTGATCAAAAACACTGGTACGACCTGAAAACAACAGAGAAACTGTATATTTATGATACATTTTTCTATGGTGCTATTGGACCAGTTGGCGGCAGTAGGCAGTTAATATATCCGAGAATGTTACGACATTATAACATTTATTCAATCAATGAGTTTTCGAAGGAGAGTATGACTAAAATATTTACGTCTTTATTGCAATTAGGTTGGCGTCGAAATGGTTTTGGGCAGGATACTCAACCGATAATAGTAAATATTATATCAGCTACTATGGATATTTACGACCAAGCTACAGAAGGTCTCCGACCAACACCTGCTAAGTCCCATTATATTTTTAATTTAAGAGATTTCTCAAGGGTTATTCAAGGATGTGCATTATTGCGAAAAGAATCGGCTGATAATAAGAAGACATTTACCAGAGTGTGGGTTCATGAAATTATGAGAGTGTTTTTTGATAGGCTAGTAGACGATTTGGATAGATCATGGTTCTTTGATGTTTTAAGGAAATCGACGCGTGATTTTATGAAAGATACTTTTGAATCAGCTTTAGACACATATCAAAATGAGAAAGGTGATGTAACTCAAGAAACAATAAAAAAAATGATGTTTGGTTGTTATTTAGATACTGACAGCGCCGAAGGAGAAAGAAGGTATGAAGAGATTCCTTCGAAAGAAGTGTTTTCAAACGTTGCACTTCAAATGTTAACGGAATATAATGCAATGCATAAAGCAAAAATGACGATTGTTTTATTTGATTATGCTCTAGAACACTTATCAAAAATATGTCGACTGTTATCAATGCCATCGGGAAATGCTTTGTTAGTCGGTGTAGGTGGATCCGGTCGCCAATCATTAACTCGTTTAGCCAGTACAATACTAGGCCAACAAGTGTTTCAACCAGAAATCACCAAAGCTTACAGCGTCAAGGACTGGCATGACGATTTAAAGTTGGTACTAAGAGAATCTGGGGGATTGAATAAAGATACGACATTCTTATTTACTGAGAGTCAAATTAAGGAGGAAGTTTTCATACAAAATTTAGATAGTTTATTGAATTCGGGAGAAGTCCCTAATCTGTATGGCTTAGATGAAAAACAAGAAATTCTTGAACTGGTCAGATTAGCGGCTCAAGGTGGAAACAGAAATCTCGATATAAGTCCCTTACAGATTTTGGCATTCTTTGTCGGTCGTTGTAAAGCAAAATTACACATTGTGCTATGTTTCAGTCCGATTGGTAGTTCTTTTAGAACAAGATTACGACTTTATCCATCTCTTGTTAATTGTTGCACAATTGACTGGTATGACAGTTGGCCAGAGGATGCATTAGAAATGGTTGCACATTTTTATATGGTCAAGGTCAATGTTCCCGATAAAGTTAAATTTGCTGCAGTAATAGCTTGTAAGCAATTCCATGTCGATGCAAGACACGTTTCAGCAGATTTTTTTAATCAGTTTGGAAGAAAAACATATATTACATCTGCATCTTATTTAGATTTAATCAAATCATTCACTACATTAACTAACAGGAAACAAAGAGAACTAAGAGCTGCTAAGTTAAGGTACACAAATGGTTTAGATAAACTAGGACAAGCAGCTGATGCAGTAGCAATCATGCAGCGTGACTTAAATGCCTTAAAACCGCAACTAATCGTCATGGCTGCAAAATCTACGAAAATGATGGAAGAAATAGCAGTTGAAACCGCTACTGCGGATAAAGCTGCTGCTCAAGTAAGAGAAGATCAAAAGGTAGCAAATGTGCAAGCAGCTGCAGCACAAGAGCTAAAAAAAGATTGTGAAGCAGATTTAGCTCTGGCTTTGCCTATTCTTGAAGATGCTATTGCCGCGTTAAACACTCTTAAACCAGCTGATATTACTATTGTGAAATCCATGAAAAATCCTCCTGCAACCGTCAAGCTAGTAATGGCAGCTGTATGTGTTATGAAAGGAATTCCGCCTGATAAGATACCAGATCCTGATAATCCGGGGAAAAAAATTTTGGACTATTGGGGCCCAAGTAAAAGAATTTTAGGAGATATGGGATTTTTAGATTCACTTAAAAACTTTGATAAAGATAATATATCTGTAGCTACTATGCAAAAGATTCGAAAGGAATATTTGTCCAATAAAGATTTTAAACCTCATATTATTGCTAAGGCTTCCACTGCGGCAGAAGGTCTTTGTAAGTGGATAATCGCTATGGATATGTATGATGCTGTAGCTAAAGTCGTAGCTCCGAAAAAAGCAAAATTGGAAGCTGCAGAGAAAGAATTTGCCGAAACGATGGCAATTTTGGAAGAAAAAAAAGCTACAGTGGCACGTTTAGAAGCAAAACTTGCTGAATTAAATGAAGCATTAGAAGAAGCTAATATAAAGAAAAAGGCTTTAGAAGACGAAGTCCAACTATGTATTGATAAATTATATCGAGCTGAAAAACTTATAGGTGGTTTAGGAGGTGAAAAGGTACGGTGGACTGCAGCAGCTGAAAATTTACAGTTACTATATGATAATTTAGCAGGAGACATTCTAGTTTCTTGTGGTATAATTGCGTATTTAGCGCCTTACACTTTACCCGTTAGAACAGAAATTACAGAAAAATGGCGAAATCTAGTAATTAAACTAGACATGCCTCATTCTGACCAATTTGTTTTCAAAGATGTGTTAGGTACTGATATTAAAATTCAAAATTGGTGTATTGCTGGTTTACCGAGGGACTCATTCTCGACGGACAATGCTATAATACAAGATAATTCAATGCGATGGTCTTTATTAGTTGATCCTCAAGGACAAGCTAATAAGTGGATTAAAACCATGGAAAAATCAAATGATCTTCAAGTAATGAAATTTACCGATGGTAATTATATGAAAGTTATAGAAACATGTTTAGAGTATGGTAAACCTGCTCTAATCGATTGTATTTTGGAAGATGTTGAGGCTCCTTTAGACCCTGTATTATTAAAACATACATACACTCAAGGGGGGAAAGAATATATAGCTTTAGGCGACAACGTTATCGAATATCATCCAAATTTCCGATTATATATGACAACTAAATTAAGGAATCCTCATTACTTACCCGAGGTATTTAATAAGGTTACATTAATAAATTTTGCTCTTACAAAAGATGGATTGGAAGATCAATTACTCGGCATAGTCGTAGCTAAAGAAAGGCCTGACTTACAAGAAAAAAGAGAAAAATTGATTGTACAAGGCGCAGCAAATCGAGCTGCTTTAAAACAAGTAGAAGATGATATATTACGGACCCTTCAAGAAACAAAAGGAGATATATTAGAGGACGAAACTGCTATAGAAGTTTTGGACTCCTCAAAGTTATTAGCTATTGATATTATGAAAAAACAAGAAGCCAGTTTAGAGACCGAAATAATAATTGAAAAATTCAGACTAGGATATAGACCAATAGCTTCACATTCCGCAGTACTTTATTACTGTGTAACTGAGTTACCAAACGTAGACCCAATGTATCAATATTCACTAACATGGTTTATAAATCTTTACATTATATCTATTGAAAATGCCAATAAGTCAAAAGATTTAGAAAAAAGGTTAAAGTTTCTGAGAGACACATTTACATATAATTTGTACAGTAATGTTTGCAGATCGCTGTTTGACAAAGACAAGTTAATGTTTTCTTTTATAATGTGCTCTAAAATGATGTTATCAACCGGAGAAATGAATCACGATGAATATATTTTTCTCATAACTGGAGGCATTGCTGTTGAGAATCCTTTAAAGAAACCATACGATTGGCTGCCTGATAAAAGTTGGGATGAAATTTGCAGAATTAACGATTTACCAGCCTACCATGGATTTAAAAATAGTTTTATGACTAATATAAACAAGTGGAAAGAAGTTTATGATGATATAGATCCTCACAAAAAAGTTTTACCTGACGGTTGGGAAGAAAGGCTTACACAGTTTCAAAAGTTATTAGTGATAAGAGTTTTAAGGCCGGACAAACTGACTATAGCAATTTCTGACTTCGTTGATAAACAAATGGGGCAGAAATACATCACCCCGCCACCTTTTGATATAGGAAAATCTTTTGGTGATTCCAATTGTCTGGCGCCCCTTATATTTATATTGTCACCAGGATCAGACCCCATGGGTGCGCTGATTAAATACTGTGAAAGAATGGGATATTCACATAGATTCAATTCTATATCTTTAGGTCAAGGTCAAGGTCCTATTGCCAGAGCAATGATAGAACGAGCTCAATTAGAAGGTGGTTGGGTATGTTTACAAAATTGTCACTTGGCAGTTTCTTGGCTTCCCGTGCTCGAAAAAATTGTAGAAGGTTTTGATTTGACCAATACAGATCTTAGTTTCCGACTTTGGTTAACTAGTTATCCATCAGATAAATTTCCACAATCTATATTACAAGTTAGCGTTAAAATGACCAACGAACCACCAACTGGGCTACAACATAATCTTAATAGATCTTATATATCTGAACCTGTGAAGGAACCAGAATTCTTTGAGGGTTGTCCAGGAAAAGACAAACCTTTTAGTAAATTATTGTATGGAATAAGTTTCTTTCATGCTGTTGTGCAAGAAAGGAAAAAGTTCGGTCCTTTAGGATGGAACATCCAATATGGCTTCAATGACTCCGATTTTCAAATATCTGTGATGCAACTTCAAATGTTCTTAAATCAGTATGAAGAAATACAATACGTTGCTATTAAATACCTAACGGGAGAATGTAACTACGGCGGTCGAGTTACGGACGATTGGGACCGAAGATTAATCGTTACTATTCTAGACAATTACGTAAATGCTGATGTCGTTAATGATCCTAATTATTTATTTTGCGACTTGGGTTCTCAGTATGGTTTACCACGTCGATGTGAATATCAAGATTATTTAAAACATATTGAATCTGTGCCAGTAAATCCACCTCCTGAAGTGTTTGGATTGCATATGAATGCTGGAATAACTCGAGATTATTCAATATCGATGGAACTTACTGCATCTTTAGTGCTCGTTGAAGGGGCTGGTAGTGGTGGAGAAGGTGGAAATACTGAAGTAATTCTTGTTCATATGGCTGCAGAAATTTTGTCAAAATTACCAAAAGTATTCGATGTCGAACAGTCACAGAAAAAGTATCCAGTGGATTACAACGAATCGATGAATACAGTACTAATTCAAGAAATGGAACGTTTTAATAAGTTGCTTAATGAAATCAGAAATTCATTGTTGGACTTACAAAAGGCCGTAAAAGGTCTCATTGTTATGTCTCCTGCATTAGATATGCAATCGAATGCCATGTTACTCGGGAAGATACCAGATAACTGGCGTAAAGTATCATATCCTAGCCTAAAACCACTACCAAGTTACGTTACAGACTTTGTTGAACGTTTAGAAATGTTAGCAGATTGGTATGAAAAAGGAAAGCCTTCTACGTTTTGGCTTTCTGGTTTCTTTTTTACTCAAGCTTTTCTAACTGGTTCTGTACAAAATTATGCAAGAGCTAAGAAAATACCTATAGACTTATTAATTTTTGACTTTGAAGTACGCAAAGTGGATTATGAAGATGTCCCGCCGGAATGGGGTGTTTACGTGCATGGTCTTTTTATGGATGGTGGTCGTTGGGATCGAGCAGCATTCGCTATCGGGGAGCAGTATCCAAAAATATTAAACGATAACATGCCTGCTGTTTGGTTGTATCCAAAGCTAAAGAATCAATTTAAGGAGGGCGCTAGGTACAGGTGCCCACTTTACAAAACTTTAGAGCGAAAAGGTGTGTTAGCAACGACGGGACATTCGTCAAATTTTGTTCTAGCTTTTTATTTACCATCTAATAAGCCTTCTGCACATTGGATAAAAAGAAGTGTTGCCTTATTACTGCAACTAGATAACTAAAGTACTTTATTGCCGTTATATGGGTATTAAATAGACACCGCATTCGTTTGGAGTGTCATTGAGTGAAAATGTTCCTGTCGTTTTTTTATAATTAAACTATAGTAAACACTTATTTATTCAATGAGTTCATCTATTAGTCTCGAGAAATAGATTCAACAAAACTCCGCTCACAGCATCTAAAGAAAAAAACAAATTGATATAGAAAATGAATATGCAAGGGTGTCGGTCATGTTCACGTTCCTAGCTAAAAATGCACATGAATTTACTTGGAATAAAAAAAAAGCTCAACATGCGTAGAATGATAAATTTGATGATGAAAACAATTCCCGACGAATTAATTGCCTATCAATTTTAT
>DWKE01000007.1:0-12082 GCA_018249275.1 Cecropterus evenus
TTAATAACAAATGAATACATGAACTAAATATTTAAACAAATAATTTCAGGAGGGCATAGATGTTCTAATCAAGTGCGAGGAGGCGGCGAATCTTCTGGAGAACAAAATAATGGAGCACCGCCAGGAGGCGGAGATGCAGATGCTGCTGAAAGAAGTGATCGTGATTAAGGGCAGGATAACCAAGCTGCTCGCCCAGGCGCGACAAGGCTTAATCACCATCCAGGTAAGAAAGGTAAAACAATTCTTGTTTTTTTTTTCGTACAGTATTCGATCACTTTTTATTTAAATGGCGATGTCTAATATAACGCTTGTTTACATTTCCAGGACGCCAAAGAACAGCTGGCAAGTCAAGCTAAGGAAATTCAGGAGCAAAAAGAAAAAATAAGCAAACTCGATCATTGGCTTGACACAATTAACAGTGATCTGAAAGAATCAACAAATCAATCTGATGTTCTCACTGAAGAGGACATAATTAAGTATATAGAAATCTACGAACGCTATATAAGAGAGTACGAGGAGTATGAAATTATATTAAAGTCTATAACTGTGATAAGTCACGATGAATCTAGTCAATCGATATTGGAAAAGTTAAATGTTACGAGAAAAACTCTTAAAGATACGAGGAACCTAGTCATTGTAGAAATTGAAAGGTTGAGGAGTATATTGATTCAAATGAGAACTGTGCCTGAAGTAGTCGAGGAGGATATTTCTCAAACCGATAGAACTATCGACTCTACCTCAATGCCCGAAGAAGTTGTAACACCAAGGGATATTGAATTTGCAAAGAGGGAAATTAATGTTGAAGAAGCAGTCGTTAAGAAGGTTACAACAGAGCGTGAACCCAGCATACTGCCAGAGGTGAAAGACTTTAAAAATACAGAAGAAAGAGAAGAAAAACTACCAACTACCGTTACAATTGAAACTCAGACCGGCAAAAGTTTACTGTCTGAACCGCCTTCAGTGGCTGACAAATCTGTGATATGTCAACCTGACATTAAAACGACGCATGATGTATCTATAACTTGTGCTCCACCTCAGGAAGTTGAAATACAAACAAGTGAGCAAGGATCACTGGAAGGAGAAGTTGTAGAAAACATTCAAGTGCGACAAACAATATCAGATGGACATGAAACGATTGAAATCGCTAGTCGGCCAGTTATAAGGAGCCAAAAAATAAACGAACAATCACTGCTGGTAGACGCAAAATACGAAGATGATAATTTACGTAAAGATTCTCAGTTAAATATAATACACAGTTTACCGCAATCATTCGAAACTGTGATGGTAGAACCTGATGAAACGACTACTGAAGTGGTTGTTGATGCTGATGGTACAAAGAGAATTATTGTGAAGAAAATAAGAAAAACGTTAATAACAAGACAGCAAATGGTTCACACACAACAACAGAGGTCACAGATACTTTCAGGCGATCTTCCTCCCGAAAAATCCTTTTCTCAAATAACCTTACAGGAAGATAAGGGTTCAACTTCTATCAATATTGATGATGGTGGGGTTCAACATGTTCAGTATGAAAGTTATGGAAGCCAAGTTTTAACAGGTATTCCAGGAAGTGAAGTGACTATTCAAGAATATACTTCAAAACCGGATATGATTATAACAATGACCAAGGATATGAAACCTGATGAAATTCTTCAGCTAGCAAAGGGTGAAATACAACCTCAAATTCACACTTCGTCCTCGAGTGTAACTGCCGTGGTTCAACAAGTGACGAAAAGAATAGTGAAGACAAGGCGGCGTATAATTAGGCGAGTAGTCATCATAGATGGGAAGGAGCACGTTACGGAAGAGGTTGTAGAAGAACCGGATAACATCGAAGTGTTTGAGGAACAAATACCGCGAGTGTCAATTAATGTTAAGGAAGGCGGAGTACAATTTGAGGAGGTGGATGACTCTGACGATAAAGGTGGTAAACCGCCACAAGACCTGGGATATGACAAAGGCGTTGAGGACTTCCAGCCTGATAAACCAGAAGAGCCATCAAACATTTCTAAAGAGGTACCTAAAGACGAAATTCATCCAAAAGACTCACAAGGCAAGGAACTTTCTAATCTAATGAAAGAATTCATTCAAAGAGAGAGTGATGGATCATATGTAATCTTAAAAGAATCAACCCCTGAACGTATTAGAAAAATCTCAGAAACGATTAAAGAAGTGCCATCAGAACCGCAGGAAATCGTTTTTGAATCTGGGTATCAGGTACAAGAACCTCATGAAGGACAAATTACTGTTATAACTGGAGGTCAATCTACAGTTGAATCATCGTCAACACAAGTTAATACTGTAGTTCAAAAAGTATCCAGAAAAATCACTAGAACAAGGAAACGCATTATAAGACACATACAGATTATCGATGGTAAAGAACATGTCACGGAAGAGGTTATTGAAGAACCCGATGATGTTGAAATTATAGAAGAAGAACCTAAGGTTTCACAATCAATCCAACAAGGAATGAAGACAAAACGGATAAAAATCATACGTCACGTACAAATAATTGATGGACGTGAACACGTGACAGAACAAATTGTTGAAGAGCCAGACGACGAACCAAACATTGACGATGATAATACTTTATTAGAACAACAGAAAGACACTTCAGTAACTGATGATACGATACACATTGTCAGTGGTGATATAGATTCTATGGTTCCACATTTTATCGATAAGAATGTAGTGAAGGTAAGTGACGATGGTAGACCGAAAAAGAAAGAAACCTCGCAGATTACAACTATTACGTCTTACGGTGTAGAAAAAGGCGAAGAAAAGAAAGCTATACATGCAAAAGGTAAAAATGAAAAGGATATTAATCTGGCCAAAATACATGTAACTGATCAACTGGATTCCACGGCAGATATTGAGATTAAACTTCCTGCAATTGAAAAACCGGTTGAGGAAAATATTTTTAAAGGAATCGTCACTCCTGGTGTAAGAAAACCAGATAGCATTGTTGATGTAACAACTGCTTTAATAGGAACAGAGATAAGTCATTCTGCCACATCTACAAGCGCCGTCAA
Organism: Cecropterus evenus; assembly: GCA_018249275.1. Taxonomy (NCBI): domain Eukaryota; kingdom Metazoa; phylum Arthropoda; class Insecta; order Lepidoptera; family Hesperiidae; genus Cecropterus; species Cecropterus evenus. The sequence goes on from DWKE01000007.1 coordinate 3,033, forward strand.
ATCAGCAGAACCTATTGAAGAGAGCACCACTTCTAAAAAAACTGAAGAGCCAGGACAAATAAAAGAAATAAAAGGCAAAGAAAAATTTGATATGCCACAGCAACAAGTAGGCGATATAATTAGTTCGAAACAATCTGTTAAAGTAACAACAGAAAAGGAAATATTACCCCCAATCTCAGGAGATAATATGACTACTCAGGAGACAATAAGAATTGGAGAATCTTCTGTAAATGACGAGGAAAAATATCAAAAGGATAGCGTTCTTGATATAACAAAGGCTTTAATGGGGACGGAGATTATTCATTCCACCATTTCTCAGATACCTGCCACTGTATCTAAAAAGATTGAACATTCTGATGAAAGTGATAAGGTACAAAGAAAACCTGTTAAAAAACAACAAATATCTGAAAAAGAAAAGCCATCTGTCATTTCGCCTTTACAAGAAGTTGATACATCAATTTCTAAAGTGGATAAAGTCACAAAAGAGTCTGTGGTAGTAACTTCCACAGAAGTATCAGCAAGAGATAGATGTGAAGATAAAGAACCTATAGAACAGCCTGTAATTGACAATCTTTCCAAACTGGTTCCAGAAGAAAAACCGAAAAGTGAAACTTCAGGAGATAAAATAATTCAAAAAGAACCTACTAAAATTAAGGAAGCGTTTGTAACTGAGGACAAAGAACCTCAAAAAGAAAGCATTCTTGACATAACGAAGGCATTAATTGGAACAGAAATTGTTCACTCCGCCATATCTAAAATTCCGGCAAGTCTGCCTAAAAAGGAAGAACCCGTTGATATTAAGGAGCCTATTGAAGTACTGGAACAAAAAATGAAATCAATTGATAAAACTCCTGAAATTCCTCAAAAACAAGCTAGTGATGTTCTGAGTCCTGAAAAACTTTCTATAGAGGGTACGAAAATAAGAATAGCAGAAGAACCAGCCAAAATTGACGCTAGTAAAGAAAAATCTATTGAAATCGAAACAAAAGCTAAAAGAGACAAAGCAATTGAACCTGTATCTACTGTCGAACTAGATGCTCCTATGATGGCAGACTCGAAAGTTACTGACGTTGAAGTTCCATCACTTAAAGATACATCAATGATTGACATAACCAGGATTTTAATAGGAAGTGAAATAGATCACACTGTTCTTTCCAAACTACCGATAAAAGAAGTGGTTCCGAAGCAAGCATCTTCACTACCCTATAAAGGTGTAGTAGATCAAGAAACTATTGTTGAGGCTATAAAATCACTACCAGTGTCCGTAAAAGAACTTCCTAAACCGGTAGAAGATAAAAGTAAAATTGCTTTAGAACCTATAACTGTATCTCATGTCTTAAAACCATCTATTGCTGATATTACCCCAGAACAGGAAATAATGGAGGAAGTTAAGTTCCATTACCCAGGCGAAGAGTTGATTTCAGCATCTCAGGCGACACTAATTGTACCTGTAAGTGAGACTAAATTAGATACACCTATTGAAGATACAATAAACCTACTTGCAAGTCAAAGCGCTTTCCCTGAAGTGTCAGATGTAAAAAAGAGAGAAGGAACACTAAGTACAGAATCGTCTGAAGAACATTCTGTTGAAAAACCGAAGAAATCAGGCTTAATTAAAGAGGTTACTGAATTTATAAAGTCTAAAACAAAGTCAAAAGAGAAACATGGAAAAAAATCGAAAAAGAATCGTGACGTTGAAAAACCTGAGGCTGTCGCTTCTGATAAAGATGGAAAACCAGTTGCACAAAATTTACCAATAGCTACTAAGGATGTAATTGAAAAGACTTACAAATTCGATGAACCTATAACTGAAACTCCTAAAGATGCAAATACTCCCACAGAAAACGGGAAAAGTGATGCAGAAGTGAAAATCGGACAAAAAGAGCGTCCACTTTCATATCCAATTGACGATAAGAATACCCTTGCAGTGGCAGAAAGGATTAAAGGCGCTGTTTATCAAGAACCTATTGAAGAGACATATGAAGTTCAGGAGCCTGAAGACAGAATAATCGTTATAACTGAGGATATACCAGTGACAGAATTATCTCCATCAGATTTATTAACAGCCGTAACACACAAAGTAACCAAAACGATCACAAGAATACGAAGACGAATAATTAAACATATTCAAATAATTGATGGCAAGGAACATGTAACTGAAGAGGTGACAGAGAAGCCCGAAGAAGTAGAAGTCATTGAGAATGAACCAATAACACATGTTCTACAAGAACAAGGGGTTAAAACAAAACGTATAAGAATTATTCGCCAAGTTCAAATAATTGATGGAAAAGAACACGTGACGGAACAAATTGTTGAAGAACCGGGGGATGAATACGTCCCTGACTCGACTGTTACAGCTGAGATTGATGTACAGATCTCAAAACCAGAAACTACTCGTGTTACTGAAACTCACATTACTGAAAAACCTGAAAGTATGGTTGATTTAACTAAGATGATGTTAGAACAAGAAAGAGTTTCGTCAGATCAAATCATTAAGAAACCATCTATTAAAGATAAAGAGAATACTGCTGTACTGGATGTGTCGGTAAAACCAGTAAAAGAAATTGATGAACCTACAAAAGTGAAAGAAATAATTGAAATTCAACTAGAGGAACAACGTCCAACACTGATCGACTCAAAAACAGTAGAAACACGAACAAAGGTAGATAAAAAATCGGTATGGCCAAAAGAACAAGATGGCAAGAAACCCTATGAGGTTGCATTATCGGCGAGATCGGAACCTGAAAACACAGACAAACAAGAACCTGAAGAAATTAAAAAAGATCAATTGCCGGAATTTGACATCGTAGATAAGGTTATATCTAATGAAAAACCTGATGATATTTCATTCAGAGTAGAACAAGATTTGCGTAAAATAACACAGGAATTAATTTCTCAAGAGGGTTACATCCAAGTTGAAAAACCATTAACTAAAACAGCCACTGAACAAGGAAATTTTGAGTTTGTTGTTGAACAAGTAGAAAAACATGACATTGATAAAATCCCTGGTGAAGTTGATTCACAACCAAAAGAAATTGAAATTTCTTTACCAATATTAGATAAAGACGCACCTGCCGATGTAATACTTAGTGAAACATCTGTAGATAAACCTGTTGACGAGCAATTTATCGCGCAGGAGACTCTAGCAACCGTTGTTGATACTGTATCAGAAGATCATTTAATAAGACCTGATTGGGCTGACTCAACATTGACACCACAAAAGGGCATTGAAGACTTAACAAAAGAATTAATTATACAAGAAACTTTCAAATATGAGGATCCTATAAAGGCAACGAAAGACACTAAAACTGGTAAAGAAGAACCAGTGGTGGATGATAGACAACCAATACATAAGTTAACATTACAGGAAACACCGATGCAATCAACGATACAAGTGAAACCAGTCAAAACGGGAACAGTTCTGACGGAAACAGTGATTAGAGAAGTCCCGAAATCTCCTGAATTGTCGTATGTAGAACAATTTGGGAAAATTGCTCACACTTCGACTGAAATTGTTGATAAACTTGTGCAAGAGGAAAAACCGTTACCCAAGGTCGAATCTATGCCGTCGGAATTTGTTGAAAAGAAAATTGAAGATGATGAGAAACGTGACGCTAAGTATGACATTAATTTGTTTATTGAGTCTGAGAGACATGATACACATTTACGTACAGACCAACCAAAACTTTCACCGGTTAGTAAACGAGTCGAAACTATAGATGTTAAAGAAATTGTACCAGAAAAACCTACACAAACAACGGAAATTTCTTTGTCTCTCACTAAACATGATGAAAGTAAAAAAAATGAGCCTAAAGTTCAATTAGACATCACGTTTGAAGAATCCTCTATTAGTGAACCGATGGTTCTTAAGAAGGACGTCAACTTAGATTTGCCAGCTGAAGTGGTTATAACAAAGGAATATACAAAAACAACTAAGGTACCTAAGGCAGACGAACCAACCGTTGAACCATCTACGGAAGAATTACCCAAAGATCACAAACGTAGTAAAAAGAGAAAGAAGCCTAAACGTCCATCTGAAGGTAGTGACTCTGTAGAAACTGAATCTCATACTGAAACAGAGAAGAGTTTCTTAGAAACTGATAGTTCTTCTTTGGGCCATTATGTGGAGTTGCCAAAATCACCGCCAACGGAATCTCCGAAGCCTACATCCAACCTTCTCGAACAAGCAGTCGAAGAGAAGGAAATTGAAACAATTTCATCGATCATTGATTCAGAACAAACAATTGAAGATCAAGGTTACGAGCCTGAAGATATGTCTTTAGGTATTATTCCCACTCCCGATAAAAAGAAAAAACCAAAGAAGCGCAAGCCACATGGCCCCAGCGCAGAAACTGAGTATCCGAAACAAACCACAACCGAAGAGGATACAACTGTTACATCTCCAGTTGAAATGATAGAATCACAAAAACAGAAAAAGGTTAAGGGTAAAAATGGTAAAAAGAAACCTGATGAAGCTCCTTTGACTGAACCAGAAATTAAGCCTGAGAGTCCAAAAATGGCTCATGAAATTGTGGCAACGTCGCCTCGTGATGAGTCTTGCCACACGATTAGTGAAACGTCAGATATTAGTACTGTTAAAGTTGTAGAGGAATGTATCGGGAGTAGTCCTGAAATAATTGAAAAAGAAGTTTCTACGACAGTAACGTACCCTATACCTGTAGTGGAAGAAATCTTTACCCAGGAATACTCGATTCAAACATCGCCGGAAGTAACTGAATCAGAAAAAGAAGAAAAAATTGATTACGTTAAACCAGAGCTTACTGACAGTGAGTTACAAACATCTCCTACTCCCGTCAGTGAAATCATAATCCAAACTTCACCAGTAGAGGACAAGGAAGCTCATACACAGACATCGGAAGACGTCACAGTTGTAGAAAAAGTTGAATTATCTGACTCCCAAATGCAAACCAGTAGGACGGAATCTCCAGAACAAATTACCCAAGCTGAAGCCACCACCCAAGTAATACCTAGAGATATTACTGTACCTGACGAAAAATTTTCACAAACATCAACTCCTGAAGAGGATCCTAAAAAGGTAGTTCAAGAAGTAATAAGAGAGTCTCGTGAAATGCAAACTTCACCTCTACCTCAAATACAGAAGGATGAAAAAAGCACTGAAATTATCATAGAGACGAGTGACACCGATATACAAACCATAAAACACGAGATCGTTGATCAAGAGACATCTACTTCACCTATAAAGGAAAAGGAAGTAAGCGAAATTAGCATACAAACTCCTGAAGTTCCTCGTGTAAGTACATCTACTCAATCAGAGCACCCAGATGTGTCGATAGAAGAACAGCCCGATGTAATCGAAGTTATAGAAGAGCTCAAGTCATCTTTGGACCTAGATCTCGCTAAAAGGGAAATAATTACCACCGATAGCTACCAACAAACGTCACCAAGAGAAATTCCCGAAGTGGTCTCTCAGGAATCAGAAGTAGAATCTAAAAAGGAAATTACTACTCTTGATAGAACACAACAAACTTCTCCGAGAGAAGAAGCTCCGGTGCCAGTACCTGCGGTAGAATTCACAAAGCGCGATATTATTACTATAGATGGATCACAACAGACTTCACCGAGAGTATACTCCGAAGAAAAAGCGCTTACTCCTGAACCTAGTACTACAAAACAATTTGTATCTACTGTTGATAACACCCAGCAAACATCTCCAAGGGTTTATTCGGAAGACTCAATATCGACATCTACAGACGAGCCTTACGAAGTACATTTGCGTGCCCAAATTTCTATTCCACAAGCTACTACAGATTTCATCGATATGGAACGCCAGGCACAAGAATTACCACAGTCTATATTAGGAGACAAGCACAAACAAAAGAAAAGAAAACACAAGAAAAAAGCAGAATCGCCTTTGCAATCTCCAGGGAGCCTTTCGGATCCTATAAATGCGGAATGGTCTATTTCAGTAACGCCAACAAGTGAAGATTTATCTAGTAAGGATACATCTTCAATAGATGAAGGTATTTCTCACTTGACTAGCCCGGTTCTGCCAACAAGACAAAATAAAATAGCCGCTCAACATAAACCCACATATTCTGACGTGGTACAGAGATCTAAATCTAAGTCACCATCACCAAGCAAAACGATTGTATCTAAAACCGGCAAAGCTAAATTAATCGACACTCTTGAAAAACGGACTCAATCAATTTCAGAGGTTCCAAAAGTTAGACCAGATGATTCTATGACTGTAGCCCTCATAGAACCTTCTGTAGAAAAATCATACGATCTAGTCGTTAATAAAGAATTGGATGAAGTCAAGAATGCTCTCGCAAATAATGATCCACAACAAGTTGAAAAGAGTATCATTATAGTGATTGAGACAATTTCTATATGGTTGGAAGAAATTCAGTACAAAATTCAAAGAGATGTTGTTTCTGGTGGTAAGCCAATAGACGAAACAATGAAGCTCAAAGCATTGGAAAGCTACGTTCAAAATCTGAAAGAAATCATTTATGTCACTGAAGTGAACGAAGAAATTATTACTTTGATTGAGACGTTAACGCGGCAAGTGACCGCAGTTAATACTTTGAGTAATCAAAGCTCAGTAAAAGTAAAAGAAGTAGAGTCGGATTGGGTGAAATTTTTGGAAGATGTCAAGAAATTATATCAATCAATAGAGAAAGTGAAACACACAGTGGACGACTTAGTTTTAACAGAAATGCCGGCTCATCAAAAGCTCGATGCGCTTGATAAACTCGAGTCTGATAACGCTGATCACTCCGACACCGTAAAGAAATTGTTTAGAAGATACAGAATTCTAGTTGAGTCCAATCCTAAAAAAGAATGCCCCAAAAACCTATTTATGAGCGATGATGATACTAAACAAATCGAGCGCTCCATTAACCTCGAAAGGGATCGCGTTATGCAACTAAGTTCATTGGCTGAGGAATATGAACAAACGCTACAAGATTTCGGGCAGATTACTGAGGTGGCTGAAGCACTATTAGATGGAAAGATCATAGTATCTAATTTAGACCACCTTCACGAGGAAATACAAAAACATAGGAAATTCTTTGTGAACTTAAGCCACTGCAGAGCAATCCTAGAATCTTTGGAAGATAATTTAGACTATGAGACGAGAGCTCAATATTCTGCTCTTCATAATTCGCTCCATGACAGGGCTACAACGATCATAGATAGGGCTGCAGGACGAGCGCAACAAATGACACTGGCTGCATCCAGGTGGGGCGTGCTAGATAATGGTATGAGGGAAGAACAGCAATGGCTGAGCGTTGCCCAACAAAGGATTCCCGATCTAACCAACGTAACATCTATGGATCATGAGCAGTATATTAATCTGTATCAATCAATAAGTCTCGATGTTTCACATCATTACGCGAAAATGCTTCGTTTACTATCCATAACGGAAGGTCTTCAAAACCTTATAGTTTGTACAGGCCTCGAAGCAGAGTGTTCTAAAGCTCTTGATACGTTACTAAAGCTTCAGGACGATATAGACTCAAGGCTTACGCGTCTAACAGCGTTCAGAGAAAACTGGATAACATACGACCTTATAATCGATAGAATTGAGGGATGGATGAAGCTAGCAAATAGGGAATTAGAACACATCACACCAGAAAACATTACGACTACAAGCAATCTGAGGCGTTTCTGGGAGTTAAAAGCGCAACATGAAATGCACAACAACTTAAAGAATGAGTCCGGTGTACAATTTGAGAAAGCATTAGAAATCCTACCTATATCAGACGAAATGGTTCAGCGACAATTTTTCTCCAAAATTGAAGACAAATGGCGCGATCTGTCCGACCGTATTGGCAACATACACTCCACAGCAATTCAAAACATCTCGGACCGCGATGTGTCGTCGGGAGAAAAATTAAATATACTTGAAGAAGAACTAAGAGAACTTCGTGCCGCATTGGATGGCCTCAAAGGAGTGATCAAGAATGAAGACGAGCTTAATCTTTACATTGAAAGGCTACAAGTGATGACCGGCCGGATAGACAGGATACAGAATGAACTCGGTCGTCTTAGTTTGCTTCCCACAGCGGAGTCCGATCGCCTCGGAGCACTTTTGACACAGTCGGGTATATTAAATGATTTAATGGCTGAAGAACTCGAACGAAGTCTGCTGTTGAAGGAGAAGATTGTGCAAGTACAGGCCGGCATATTGCGCTGCCAGAAGAGCCAACGCCGCGCTCGACTGACATTGGAGGAATGCGAGGCAGCTGAGCGACTGGGCAGCGACGTGGTCGAGCGCGCTGCGGAGACCTGCAACAGGCTGCTGGAAGACCTTGCGTCGCAGTGGCGCGACATTCTCGCTCTAAGACAAGCACTACACACTCTACCCATAAGTTTACGTGTCTGCGTCTCTCCGACGGGCGTTGAGAAGGACATATCTGCTTTACAGGTGAGTTGTCTTGTCTCAGTATAACTTTTTAGACATAAAACATTTTTACAAGATTTTTGTAGCGCAAATAATATACATATACGTAATTAAGTAAAATTTTGATGCCTTGACAAGCTTATTTTCGTAATTCTATTATATTTGCCAATTTATCTTTTAACGCATAAGCCTTAAGAAGTCCAATGCACCTTCGATAACCTGCGTCATTTCGACCAATCTAGAGCCAGTTGCCCATTTTCTTTGGGTCATCAGTTCAACTGGTCGGAAAGTATCCTGTACTTCTTTTGTCACTCTATTTCTTCCAAAATTCTAAAAAAAAAACATAAAAAACATATATCAAAATAATACGGTAGCAGTCTAAGAAGAAGATAATTTTTCTAGTATTAAATGTGACCTTGTACCATTTAATAATGTTTAAATAAGTAGCAAGAGAATACGTTAAAGCCTACACGTACCCATACGCACTGGCGTAGTGAAGATTGGAATATTTGACATGAATTTGAGAAAATTTAAGGATTTTATCTTATTAACACTACATTTATATTGTCGCTCATAAATGTATTTACTATCTTTTGTAATTATATGTTAAATAGTAAAGGAAAACGAAAAGCAACAAAGAAGGAAGATTTCGATATTATTT
>DWKE01000008.1:0-11886 GCA_018249275.1 Cecropterus evenus
ATAGTATGATATTTTATAAAAAATAAAATAAAAATAATCCGAAATGTAATAATTTTATAGTCCCACTGTTCATATCTTAAAAATTTAGTTCATTGTCAAATGTAATGTAATATGTTAAAGTTAGCGGAACGTAAATGGATTGTAAACAATATAATTATCTTAATAGCTATCGCTGATAAGTTATTGGTAATTTAATGGTGTAAGTTTTCGAGTAAATCTTGCAATCTTTACATTTTGAAAGGTGGGAGTAAAGATTTAGTTCGATCTAGGATGTTCCACCGTCATACCTATGTACATTTATCTTACAGTTATTGCGTTTAAGACTATCATTTTAGTCTTTAGGGGCCTCTGTTATTTGATTCAAAAAGGACTCCTGTCCTTTATGGAGTTTGTTTTAGAAGTTCATAAGCGGGAGTGGTCACTCCCATGAAAATGACAGCAAGCTCGCTAACTATTAAATCTTATGATACATTTTATTTAAACATATCTTTATGTATGTCTAGCAAATGTGGTTCGTTCTTGTGGAATATCACAGTAGTGATAAGTATGAGATCTAATGATGTATTCTAGAGCACAAATGCTATTGTACTCATTATTAAAAGATCACCTTGACCTGGCCATGCTTCGATGTGGTTCAGTTTGATATTATCTGGTATGCAAATACAACTTACCAAGTAGTAGCTGTACTATGTGGTAGGTACATATATATAATCTACCAAATGCAAATGGGTAGTATCCCACAATGTGCGATTTTTTCTTCGAGAACTATAGATGTATGTATGTTTGCGTCAAGATGTTTGTCTACATTTTAAAAGTAAACGATAATTTGTAATAAGCACACATTAAAGTCGTTCCGTCTCTGTCATGAGTTGAAGTAGCAATCGAGCATGCATAATAAGGGCGAGGGCTATGGGCATCTGTAAACAATTTCATACAGAACAGGAGTTCTATCTGAAATCATTCGCAGATGCTTTGCTACTCCCGATTCAGATCATCGTCTCGTACAAAAATAATCCGGAAATCACAGTCTTCAAGCGAAACCCAAGAAGTTCACGCTAGAAATAGTTGGGATGGACGCACCTCCCCATCCGAGCTACATTGTTTCTGCCACCTTCAAAATTCCCGCTAGAAATAGGTGTGTCGGTGGTACCTCCCAGGTCAATATTGGTTCTGCAACCTTCAGAATAGCATTTAGAACTAGATTTAATTTTTATATTTTTAGCGGGACGCTTCGTTAGATCTTAAGAAAGATTCTACTGATCAAAAACAAAATGAACAGAGTGATTTAAGTGTTGTAAGAAGCAAATTAAAATCCGTTGCTTCAAAACTTCACGATGAAGTCCCTGAAACGTTGCCTGAAATAGCAAGAGCGACTAATACGGAAGTAGTTTGTACACCTGGAAGTAAGGAACCTGCATTGTTCCAAAGAAGGCCCAACAAAGCATCACTTTCCCCACCTCACGAATCAACGAGCAGGTCCAATGATGAAAATATATCCATGAGTAAACGCCATTATACGCGAGTATTGTTGTCTCCAGAACCTCAAAAGAAGGAATGGTCTGGAAAACAAGAAAGCAATAATGATAAGCCACTGTTTAGTCGACGGTCTCCTAGGAGATCACCACGAAGATATCCATCACCATCATATAAAAAAGAAAGAAAAAAGTCTTCTAAACGACGATCTAAGTCTGGCCAACAATCTGAGGACTTAAATATCACATTAAAAGTACCAGAAGAAAGCTTAAATTCATTGAACACCAAAGACATATTATCCAGGATTATTAACTGTAGTGACAGTGACGTTGACATAGACACTTTACGTGGATTGAGGTCACAAATTCTTGGGGAATTAAAGCAGACTGGCGCAAAAGATGACATATCGGATTTAATTCTTAAATCTTACAAAACTAAAGAAAAACGATCAAAATTAAAAACTCCGAAGAAAAACGTCGAAGTGGAAGAGGGGGAAATATCTGATAGTGAGAGTGAGACGATAGAAAACATATACGGCAGTCTTGTCGTTGTGAATAAAGATGAAGGGGATGCAAATAGTAACAAGCAATCAACTGATAATCAACAGCCACGAAAAATACAAATCTGTCTTGTTATAAACTCGGATAAAGAGAAAGACAACAAAATTAATGAACAAAACCCGAATGATACCTTTGATATTACAGAGTTTGAAGCCTTTACGGATGAAAAGTCTTTTACTGAGAGTAGCGATCCTATAGAAACAGTTTTAGATGAAGGTACGTCTGAAAACCCAAAAGAAAAAGTGGACAATGATAAATCAGGAAAGGAAAGTAATAATAAAAGTACATTGAAGTCGGCGGATAAACAAGAAAAGCACAAAATGTCTGACACAATCAAAAGTAAAGTTGAAAATAATAAGACCACTAATGAAAAAGTGCATGATGTAACTCAAGAAAAGGCTATACCTGCTGTAAGCGAAACATTTAAACCAAATTTTTACCAACCGTTGACAGTAGAAAAGACCAATGACCCAAGTGTCAAAGAAAACCAAAGTAAATCAAACGAAAATGAGTCACAAACCGATAATGTAGCAAAGATAATAGAAATGGCAAAAAGTATTCGAACCACCGAATCTAATGTCCAAAAACATACGAAAAAAGATGAAGTATCGGAAATAGACATTTTACAAGCCTTGAAGAAAGAAATTTTGGGTGAAACTGTACCAGTGTCAATCTCTGATGATACTACTCCGGCAATGCATCAACCAAAAATAACCAAGGTTTCTAGTGCTCAAGAAATAGTGCCCAAGAAACGTATTTCCATAGAAAAATATAAACAAAAGAGTACTCCATCTGTTAAACAACCGTTATTTGCAGAAACATATCGGAAAACATCAAAGGATGATAACTCAAAAAAACAAAGTCTGAAACTTACTGAAAAAGAATGTGAACGATTTAATCTTCCAACTACATTATCACATGACGATAGCGATGACGAAGATAGATCTGGCATATCCTTAGATGGCATTTACGGTGATTTAGCTCCAAAGTCACCAGATCACGAAGACTTTGCTGATACAGGTATAAGACCACCAGTTATTATCCCAAGTGACCCTGTGAAGAATGTGGTAGTCAGCTCTAAAGTTGATATAGATATGAGGACGGTAATGTCTGTAGGATCTCCAGTTTCTTTCAATGGAAGGCAAAATATGACATCTCCGTTAATAACAAGCGAAAGTATAATTGATCAACTAAGGAGTGAAAATAGCAAGACACATGAAAATGCTAGAAAGTCTATTACAGACCGTGCCAGGATGGACACCAATCAACTTATACCGAACGATAGTACTAGTTCTTATTTGACAAACTGTGATAGGCTATCGAGACCCGGAGTAAACTACTCGAACGTACCTTCTGAAAAATCCCCGAGTATCACTTCAAACATTCCTCCACTAATGTCGTTGCAAATAGGCTCAAGTGGAATTCAAAATATAAATCCCAATATACCATCGAATATAAGTCCAATTATGAATCCCATATTGAATCCTAATTTGTCTTTACAAATGAATGTAAGTATGTCGTCAAACATGTCCCCAATTTTAAATCCAATTCTAACGCCAAATATGAACCCCAATATGACACCAAGTAGAAACCCTGTAATGGTTCCAGTTCTCAATCCAATGATGACACCAAATCCGATGATGAATCCAGTTATGACACCAAATGCTAGATCTTATGAAATGACTCCATGTCAGAATTTTGACAAGGACGACTATACCAATCAAAAACATGTCTATGCTCCGATGTTTCCGACATTTGAACAACATGAGTATTCGGAGAAGGATTCTCACATGTCTCGTTGGGAAGCTAATGAAAATCCTAACTGGGAAGATCGAAACCTTCGAAACATTTCTGTGCAGAAAGATTTGGATTATCAGAGACAAAGAAATGATAGATATAACAGGGGTGTAGACAATCCGCAAGTTCGTATGGATTGCCCTTCAACGCCGATTCCATCGTTTGGCAGGATGGAAACTCCCATGACACCAGTCCATCCTTTCGGTAGATCAGATTGTCCAGTGACACCTAGTCATTCATTTGGTCGCTCTGATTGCCCAATGACGCCTAATCATCCATTTGGTCGGTCGGATTGCCCAATGACACCTAGTCATCCATTTGGTCGATCCGAATCTATCATGACCCCATCAAATGCGTTTGCAAGAGACGAGTTTCATAACACTTCCAGTGCCAAATACCCTAAATCGCAAGATCCAAGATTGAATCGAAGTTCAAATTACGACAAGTATCAGAATCGAAAGGAGGAGAGAAATCATACATATTATAAAGATAACCGCAATATTCCCAGTAATAACAATAAGTACAGAAGATTTCAAGACAATTCTCACGAGGAAGGTAGTCGAAACGTTAGAGACCGTCTCTCACGTCGAGAATCTAGCGTGGGGCGTTCTATATCTAGAGATTATGATAATGATGCTAGTTACCATGGCGAATATTACAATAACGATTATAGATACCGAAATGAGAAATCAAAGGGCCTTGATGACGCTAGAAGTCATAGAAATTATCGTGCAAGAAGTATTGGGCGAATGGATCGATCTGAAGATAGTTATTCACCACGTGAAGGACATTCAACGTCAAGGTCTACTAGAGAGGGTTCAATTGAAAAACCCATATCTGTACAATCGCACACTGGTCGCTCGTTTAACATAGACACTAGTTTTAATAGGACATTTCAAGGAAGTAAGTCAACATCACGTGACATGTCATTTGATGCTCGAAGACAACGTGCCTCAAGTGTTGGTCGTTGCTTACGTGAGGGTTTGCGAGAGGATTCAGGGCGAAAAGCCGATAATAATAATAAATTTATGTTGGACGTTACAGATAGTAGTAGAGCTATGAATTTTAGACGCGCATGTAGTGTTGGGAGGGATCTTAAAGATTACAACGAAGACAGAAATTTTAAAGATATAAAAGCAGATTTACGTTCAAGCAAATTTGATTATTTGGATATTAAATCAAGGAATAGAGATGATAAAAGCAAACCTACAGCTATATTGACAGCAAGAACAAATGAGTCGCAGACTAATCGTGATTCACATAGCAAATCTCGAGACTTCGGTGTAAGACGCGCAAAAAATGATGACAATTTGAGGTATTCTCCAAATAAAAACTACCGGGATCCTAGAGTTAGACGTGAAATGAAAAATAAAACTAGTGGCTTCGGAATATGTAAAGATAATGATAGAAACCAAGCTGGCTCACGTTATAAAAATCACGGTATTGTGTATTCAAGTGATAATATTGCTAAAGGTACGATTTTAGCATCCGCCGCAGGTGTTAAAAATTTTAAAATACCTAAAATTAAGCGCCCTGTTGAAGAAACTGAAGTAGAAAACGTTAATAAAATCAATGACGTTACTAAAAAAGAGGCAGCAGTAGATAATTCCAGTATTGTTCAAATAAAAAGCAGTGAAAATAGAGAAATACGGTCCGAAAACTTAGGAGACAATCGTTGCAACAAAGACAAAATTAAAGAACCAGCGATTGCTTTAGCAGAGAATCGCAAATCTAAGCCAGATGCCACATTTACAAGCAAAAAAGAAGAAAAAACAACAAACCATTTAACTGAATTGGTTTCGTCGGACTCGGACTCATCGTTTATTCAAACTGAAAGGCGCATTACAAGATCTGTTAAAAGAAATCAAACAAAGTCAAATATTTGTAAGGAGTCCAATGTAAAAAGATCAAAAAGAATAAAAAAACCTATTGTATACGATTCTGATTCTGATTCACAGGTAGGACAAAATGATGAAAATACAAAGAACAGTAATGAAGCTGATAAAGAGATCAAAGATACTGAAATAAATGAGAAACAAATAAAAACGGGAGGAGTGGCTGAAAAAGATTTGACAAAAAAAGTGGATGAGAGTTATGATGTGGAGAAAGGTGAAAATAATAAAGACGTAGACGACAAAAAGACTGCTATTCTAACCAATGAGGCTTGCCATGAACAAAATAATACATTAGACATTAGTTTTGGAACGGATGAAGAAATGTTGTCTGATAACATCGGATCGGGATCTGTGCTTGAAAACATTAAAGCTTTAATAGCTGATTTAGATAATGATATAGATGCTCCAAAAATAATTGATTTTAATGATAAATTCATAAATAATATAATTTCGTCTAACAATTCTCCTATTCCGTTAGAAGTAAACGAGTCAGATTTTGTTTCTGATATGTTGATAAATCCAAAAATGGATTTTGGTGACGTTGATTATACGGGAAAAAATGACAGTGAAAGTCAAAACGCGGACCAAACAAAAGAAAACAGTGATGCTGTAAGACTATCTAAAAATGAAAGCAATGTTACGAATAATATGAGGGATTTAAAAAACGTAGAGGATAAGTCAGAAATTCTTGATGATATTAAAGAAAATAATGAAAATGAGAGGAAAGAATCCCCTGCGACCGCGATAACAAATACTAAGAAATCTGACACCCAAATAAAATCAGATGAAAGTGCTGAAGCAATCCGTGATAAATTAAGTAACCTTAGTAATGAAGCTATTGTTTCTACGACAGCTTTAGAGGGAAAATTAGATGAAATTCAAAAAGATACGCAAAGCTTTTCTAGTTCTCATCCAACAGGTAATAGTTTTCTAATACCGGACACTACCTTTAATTCAAACGAAGCAAATAACGAAAAAAATAAAGACAATAAAGATTTACAAGAAAGCATCCCTGATAGTACAAATGAATTAACATCTGAAATGAACAGTGATATTACTTCAACTCATAATTCTGCTGATAATTTATCTACGGAACCTGCGGACGCTAAATTATCCTGTGCTGACAATTTACCTCGCATTGATTCTATAGGTAAATTACTGTCTATCTTAGAAGATAAAAATAAGATCAAAGAATTGCTTACACTTCTTGGCAAGGACTCAGGTGAAAATGAAAAAATAAAGAAAAAATTGGAAAAACTTAGTGAGATCGTTTCAGATGATGAAGAAAAAACAAATACCGGCTCTAAAAATAATGACGGATACAAAAAACTTGCAAATGAAAAGGAACGTCAGAGAAATGATGTAGATAGCTCTACAGACACATCAGTACACTCAAGTAATAAGAGTGAATCTGACGTTGATATTCATGATAAAAACTTGGTCAAAGAAAACATTAGTTGTGAAAGCCGGGTATTAGATGAGGGAACAGAACTAGGTGATTTTAATGAGGATATACGTGAAAAACAAAATAAAGTAGAGGACAAAGATACACAGAATAAAAGAAGTGTTGAAAATAATAGCGATTCAAGAGGTATTAATAATGAATTATTACATGCAAATGTCAAAGGGCAGGAAGAGGTAGAAAATGCGTTGATAGAAAACACCATTGAGGACGAAAACGTCAGCCAAGAGGTACCTATAGCATTATCGAACGAACAGAAAGATAATGAGATAGAAGAACAAATTGGGGCAAAGACTATTAAGAAAAGTAAATTTACAAAAAAAGGACGGTTAGCTAAAAAGCAACCTCAAAATAAACGTGTGACTCGTTCAAGTGGTGGAAAATCTCCAACTTTTACATTAACGGCGACTAAAAAGCCATCACGAGAATTATTAAAATTGCAGGAAGACATTCGAGAAATGTTCATTAGTGAGGACGTGCTTAATGCAACAGGCATAAGAATGTGTCGACTAGCAAAAATGGTTGATGATAAAAATTCACAGACAAGCGAAACGGAGCCAGTTGTAGTTTTAGAAAAAATTAAAGGTAAAGTTTTAACTCATGAAACTTTGGGCACAGTAGAAAAAACAATTAAAAAGAAAAATCCAAAAATTAAAGCCTATCCTCAAATCGAGGGATCTGTGGAATTTGAACGTAAGGAAAAAGCTAAATATAAACCAGGTCCTAAGTCCAAAACAAAAAAAAAAGATGATGATCCATATGTCTTTGAAACTGAGTCACTTGGAGAATCCAGTTATACAGTTGACAGTAAAGATCATAATTCAGATTCAGATAGCGATTCCGGAGGTTCAGTTAACAGTTTCGAAAGTACGGAACTGCTCGTTGAATTAAAAAAGAAAGGAAAACCTGCAAAACGTAAGAGACCTGGTTGGAAGGTTGGAATAATAAGAAAGAAAAATGGTAAGAAGAAGAAATCGGAGGCAAAGAATACTGACGCGGTCTTATCTGATAACACTATTGAGCAATGTGAAACTAATATAGATGAGGAAACGTCTTACAAAGTGCCCGATCTTAATTGCTTTACTGATAAATCGTATTGTTTTAATAAAAACGTCAAAAATTTTTTGTGTCGTCTTTGTGGATACTCTGGAGAGGATATAGTCTTACATTTCAAAAAGCAACATCCTCATTCTGAAATTCCTTTATCTCGACTGAATCCAATAACGGCTAAGGAGGCTATAGGACAATGTGAAGAAATGAACTTACAAGCAGTAAGTAAAATACGAACTAAAAATTATGTCTGTCGATTTTGCTTCAAAGTATTCGTTAATATCGCTAGCAATTCAGTCTTAGAAACATTCTTTTGGCATGTTGTTAGTGTGCACACAGGCGAGTATAAACAGCTTTGTTCAGAGTGTATAAATGTGACAAGGTGTCCGTTTAATTTGGACATACCACCACCGCCGAAAAATCTTAAAGGCCAACTTATTGGTTATATATGCGGAAGATGTAATTTTACCCAAGTATCTCTTGAGAATCTCAAAACACATGTAATAGTTCGTCATGATGATAAGCAAACAGAAGTATTTTCGATAAATTTAGCTGACATGTCGAGGAAAGTCTTAAAAACTCTATTAACAAAAACAGTGAATGAAACTCCGATTGAAATACCCAGAGTATTACGCAGTTCCCGTTCGAGTCAAAGTGTGGCGGAACAGAGCGACGATCGTAGTGACGTCACTGAAAGCACGGACTGTGTTACAATGGATACGCTTCGTAACAACCTAATACAAGATATAAATACGTCAGCCAAGGAACTTCCAAAAAATATAAATCGATCGAAATTCAGTTTCGATACTGAATATATGAGTGATACATCCAGTTACTCTAAAAATGACGAAATTATCAAAGCTGCTATAAAATTGGAGCGAGATGATGATGAACACCAGGCTTCACATATCAATCATCCTGCGGAAAATCGCCCAGGAAAAACACCTTATAGTGATGTGCTTGATTATCCTCACTTCAAAATAAAACTAAGTGGAACAGGCACGAAAGAATATATATGTTGTATTAACGGGAAGGATAATCATTACAAGACAACCTTGCTCATATCCCTGAAAAAACATATACAAATGAAGCATTCAGAAAATTGGGATGGGTATTGCTTTGTGTGCAAGGTTATAGTGACAAGTCAAGGAGTACATACCTTTAAAAATTGCTTGCAACACTTTCTTGACAAACATATTGACAATTTCCCTATACTGAATGAGGATCACGAGACAGTCAGCGAACAAAGTGTACTTTCAAATGCGATAACCGATACTGTTAAGGATACATCAGTGTCTAAAACATACATTAACGTGCGACCACTTTCTGAACTAATATCTTCAGACGAAGTTCAAAGTCAGGCAGGCAACCCATCGATGCCTAAAATACAAAGTGTTGTGAGTCTCGGAGCGTCAACGGAAAATAGCAGTGAAATTGAAAAAATAGAAAGATTCTTTAAATACGAGGAGCCACAAGCTGAAATTATGTCGAAAAAACATCGCATAGTGTTAGACACAATGCTGAGCCATGAAAAGTTGATTCAGGTCTTCAAATGTGCTGGTCGTTTCTGTTCGTACACGACAGATAATTTGGAGGAAGCCTTAGATCACGCTTCTACCCATGAAAAGATTGGCGGCGAAAACTCTTTGAAATGTGCCTATTGCGACTTTGACCCAATGGGGAATGCTATTGACTTAGTGACTCATGTATTTAAATCCTATAGTCACTGTTCCTATGCGTGCAGTAAATGTTTTTACCGAGCATCAGCGAGTCAACTGGTTTATGCACATATTAAGAGGATCCATACGCAGTTCGATGCCGACAGTGTACCTGTACTGAGTTCTACGGCTATTGGAAAAGACATTTCCGTGGACGAAGTAATGTCACGCGATCAAGCAGTACTATACTACGTGTGTAATAACGGTAAGTTTTATTCTTTACTGTACTATATTTTTAGTATATGAGTTTTTAATATCACATATAAATCTGTTCTAAAAGTGCACTGACTTCTCGTTTGATACTTTCATTTATAAAAAAAAAAGTAGAGCATATAGGAGGAACCGATAGTTCCGTTGTTTTTTTTGGCAGATTGAAGTAGCAAACGAGCATGGTACATGGTGATTGCTGCCCATAGATAACATGGACAACAACTATAAGCAACGGCATGTAGAACATGTCCTATATGCCGAAGAGGTTCAGTCTGTCATCTCATGTATTGTATAGGTAAACCGACAACTACACCTTTCCACCGAAAGGCAAAAACTGCATACTACGAATAATTATAATAGCTTAAGTTGAGAGAAATGCACTGGCTCTACCGCGGTAGTCCCCGAGTGCCGATCGTTTTTTTATTTATAATAACAATAATTACGTGAAATACAGTATAATGTCTAATTAGTCAGGTATTTGAGCAAAAACCGTGCTAGTGATTTTAAATTCAGTTATTGATTAATCTCATTTTTACACCTTATATTGGATGCTTTAGGAAATACATATAACAGTTTAGTACAAATATTGTTTGGGAATCAGAAATTACAACAAAAATAAACTATCTACACAAATTGAGAACAATTCTAGTTTTTGTTAAAGTTTAACAACGGTCGGATTTGAACTACTACGACGAGAAACTAATTTATTTTAATAGGGAAAATAAATAGTTCTGAGTTTATAAGAAATACGAGTTCGTCGGTACATTTAGCAAAATCAGGGCATAAATATAGAGTCCCAAAATTATTATTTTGTACTGAAAAATCTTGCGGTTTTTATCCCAGCATCTATATAACATTACGCCTCTGGCCTGAACTTTATGTATTATCCGTTATCCAATTTGCCACTTTGTTTTTGTAAAAACACTGCTGGTACTTGGGAAAATTGTCTCTGTTTGCCTGTAATTTTTTTCACAGTTTCGCGTTAGATATAATGACGGAACGTTGACTCAGATGTTTTTTTTCCTTTTACATAATTTTGAAACTTTATTGATATGCGATATATACAAATTAAATAGACTGTTTATATTAGATAAAACTATACATATTTGTTAAATACGCACAAGCTTCTGTAGCTGCTATTATATCAAATATTAAAGATAAATATGTACGGAACACTTCAGCGACTAATCGTTGCCCTTGCCCTGTTATTTTTAGTACATATATTCATTTTATTTATTTACACACGAGAATATAATATTTTATAAATTCGAATAAAATGCACATAAATGACTCTATTCTATTATTCTTACGCTGTTCCCAGCTTTACTTAGTACAGTCTCTGGTTTGCAATAAACATTTCTCCACAAAGATAGCTCCTGAAGTTATGACGTGTCAGCCACATACGTAGTTTGGCGAGTGAGATGTCGAAACAAAACAAAATATACTCTGAGTCGTCTGTAGTGTGTTTTGGCCTCTAGAACTTAATAGTGAAAGTTAAAAAATATTTAAAAATAACTCTTCATATAATCGGTATCACAATAAACACACAACAATATATGAACACAAGCACATAGAGATATTAACACATAAAGACTTTTAATACTAAGGCCAGAATCGATCTAAATATGTATAGAGCAGTGATGCCTAATGGTTGAAACTCGGCCTCTCAATCGAAGGGTACCGGATTCGAATCCCAGGCACGCACCAATGGTTTTTCGAAA
>DWKE01000009.1:0-11449 GCA_018249275.1 Cecropterus evenus
GTCTCATTCATTTTCCTCCAAGTTCATTTATCAATAGTTTATTGCGTACACGAAAGAAATTAAAGTTCAGGCTTAGTTTAATAACTTTCCTGTGCGCACTAAACATATTTTTAGAAAGCCATCACTTTTGTGCATCCCGAGACACCAGTCTAACAGCTTATATCTAATAATGGCAGGGAAGCTCAGATTGAAAAATACTGAGGAAATAGTTTATTTTCAATTTTAATATTACATAGGAATTATAAATCACATGAGGCAGAAGCCATCTTTGTCGTCCCAGGATGATTTAACAGTATTACGTCAATTCTATTAAACATTTATATAAATAGTGCCAATAGCACTTATCATCGAACGACATCGTATATTTAATAGTGTCTTTTTAAGACATTTAGTTCAATATATTCCAATTTGATCATAAAAAAGTTTGTAATCCGGGTGTATTCAAAACACTTGTCATTGATTTTTTTTGACTATCGTCTACAATCGCACTTAATTGTTTAGTTTAATACTCTATCACGTCCATTACAAGCGCTTTGCTAAACAAAATGGCGGCCGTGCTCGCTATACCGTTTATACAATATTATACTATGTAGAATTTATAATGCGATAGCAAAATAACTTTTTTAAATTTAGACATACGCGCAAGCGGTGTTCGGCTAAATAAAATGGACTGGTTACGCTAAAAATCGTATATAAAAGCACTACTGATTGTATAAGACCGAATTCAAAAATATCCTCAGAAATATATTTTAAATGGCGTGTACTATTTTTCAATGACGCTACTAGAAAACAGTTTTAGAAAAAAATGGACGTTTCTGTTCTTAGGTCGAGAATTTGGTTATTGACATTAAATTGGATGCGGTGAGGGCACTCAGCTCAGGATCGTTGCCGCGAATGCGGCGTTCCACCGTAACACATGCACTTCCTTTTTCAGTTGGTAATAAACGGCTACGATTTTATCGAACTTGTAACAGTCTGTCGATTGCATTCATTTATCACAAAGTCTTTAACTGTATCTATTTGCAAGCTATCTCATGCGGAGTAGTGATCTCAAAGATGCATTCGAATGTTCCTTTCTCTATCACAGCCTCATTATGCCTACACAAATTAATCACTCTTTGGTTCCCTCATTCAAAAGCATCTTTGTTGTGAGATTCACTTCTTCGATGAGAAGGCTACAAATAGACCCGACACCTAGAACTCGAGTCTGTAAGCGGCGCAGGAGGTCTCGTGGTCCTGCAGATTAATGGTACAGCGCGAAGCGGACGGTGACAGATCGATCTTGTATTTCTCCAATGCCTCCTCGTTCTCAGCAACCCAGTAGCCGAGGACATCGGTGTCGTATGTCGGGATGATTGTCACTTCTGAAAATAACACACACAATTGTAGGAATAAATAGAAATCTCATGTTTGTTACTATTCCTATTTTTTTTCAAATATGTTTATAAAACATTTGAATAAATATGAAGTTATATGACTACATATTCAGATCTCAATTTCATGGAAGCGATGATTAAGTTATATTATTCTTTTATTTAATTAGTGTTTATGAAATCAACCAGGGTATTTAACACAAATAACTTTTATAAGTTTAATTTGTTTGTCTTACCTAAATCTTTGTCTTCCCAGGTCTTTTTGGCGTCCAGGAGGGCATTGTAAATTTCTTTAGATGGTTCAGTTCCGGAGAATACGTAATAACGCGCTCGAACTCTCTTGAAGAATTCAATTGCAGAGTAGTAAGAATTCCCGTGATGTGGAACGTATGTAAGCTCCATGTAGACAGGAGCAGGACCTTTCTTCTTGCTGGGAGACTCCGAAGCTCTACTCTTCGCCTCCTTACTCTTTTCTTGGTTGATCTTATTTTTGTTCAGAACTGTTGAACTAGGTGTCTGTTTTTTAGGCGTGCTTTTGCCATCTGATTGAGTGGGTGGCAGAATCGGACTTGGCAGTCCCAACGGCTTGCCCCATGACTCAATGGGATCTTTTTTAGTAGTATGTGATTCTGAACGTACTGATTCTGATCTAGATTCATGTTTGCTGCTACTCGATGAAGAGGAACTTTCAGTTACTTTTTTAGATTCAGATTTCACATCCTTCAAAGATATGCTGCTCTCTTCTTTCTTTGTCATGTGATGGCTCATGCTCGCATGACTATCTAGTTCGTATTTGGCAGTGATGCTGGATATTACTTCAGAACCACTCACTTTCTTGTGTTCTTCGATAGCTTTTTCGAACTGTTCATCCGCTTCTTTCAAGAATGTAGCATCAGATGTTTTGCTACTATGCAACATTGATTCCGACTTCAGTTTTTCTTGTGTTAAGAAGTCTTCAGTTATTTTCGATACTGTTTTATCGAGTGAATGAACTTCAGTCTTTACTTCGGAATGGGTAGATGATGTACACGAATCATCTTCAGGTAATTGTCCGTAAATTGACGTCGACATCAGATCTCTTGGCAAGGATGACAATTCTTTCTCTGTTAGAATTTCTTGAGTAGTTTCTCGTTGTTGTGGAAGCTTCGTGTCAAGTTCAAAACTCAAATTTGATCTTGGCGAGTGTGCTATTTGGGATTTTGTGCTACTTGGACTTCCCTGACCATCATCATCACTGTAGTACATGCCACTGCTCTCAGTGCCCCACGCATGAGTGGCAGCTCGAGATCCCCTGGAGCTGATGTCGGATGGTGGAGAAGATATGCCAGGATGATCAAGATCGTCACTCGCGGCCGATGAGCTACGCATATCACCTGTCTTGGAAGACAATTTTGAGAACGACTTTTCGCTTTCACCTGTATCTATGATTTCTTCAAACTCCTCCTTGAATTCAGAAATAGTAGTCTTTGTTGACTTAGTTGTCTTAGTCACTCCATCACTACCCTTACTAACTGTGGTTGTTTCAACTGTTACTTTGATCTTTTCAGGGCTAATAACTTCCTTAGTAGTAACTACAGTAATCGTTTGAGTTATTTCATTGTCACCTTCTTTGATAACTTTAGTGTAAGTATCGGTTTCCGTAGTAATTTCGCCTACTGGAGAACGTTGTTTCTTTGGTTTGGCTTGACGTGGCAGTTCATCTTTCCTTTCTAAAGGCAAGTCCTCGACGACCCGTCTCTTTTCTTGGCTTGGTTGTTTAGCAATTTCCTCTAACTCTTCGGGTGACCAGTCATCTAAGCCAGTACCCAACGGTAAATAGGTTATTTGAGTTCGCACATCTTTAGTTGTCTCTACAGTACCATCTTCTTTGGCATTCTCCGTGATAGTTTCAGTTACTGTCTTTACAGCCACTTCGTTACTTTCGTTATTTTTCAGCTCTTCTTTAGTTACATACGTTGTTATAGTTTGTGTTATCTTTCCAAATTCATTAACAATTACGTTGCTCTTCTTATCAACGGAGGTCTTGATCTTGCCTGTCGCAGTAAGTCCTTGCAATGCGGCTTGTAAGTGACTATCAGAAGTCTTTTGAAATTCAGATATCGTTATTTTGACATCTTTGGTAGTTTCAATTGATCCATCAGGGTATTCATCGACAGTGGTTGTCTCGACCGTCGTCCTCACACGTTTGATGGATTTATCTGAGCTGGCCAATGTTTCTCGTTTGGTTTTAGTTGTAATCGTGCGCTTGATTGTCGTAGCGCCATGTTGTACGATTTCATTTTTAACGTCTGATTCCTCAGACGTATCTTCTACCACTTCGCTGTCATCGATATATGACTCTGATGGCTCTGTGTCTTGTTCAGTACTAACCACCTTAAGATAGACATCAGCGATTGATACCTTCTCACTCTTCTTAGTAATTACTGTACCATCGGGATGCTCGTCTTCTATTGTAGTCTTAACGGTTGTTTTTATTTTCTTTGATCTTAATTGCTGATTTTCAAATACTTCCCTGACGGTAGTAACAGTTGTTCTCCTATTGATGGTTACACCCTGCTCAACAACTTCCTCAGTTTCTGAACTAGTTTGAACGTCAGCTTCACCAACTAGAGTGTATCCTTCCAAATTTTCATCGAAAGAGTCTTTGCCTACGTCTGCGACTGAAACTTTTACATCTTTAGTGACTTCAGTGACTCCATTTGGTAATTTTGATTCTGTCACTGTTTCAACGGTTGTCTTAACCTTCTTTCTTGAACCGTCGTCGGATGACAGAATTTCTTTAATAGTTGTTGTTGTTACAATTTCGATAATTTTATTGCCATCTCTCATTGCGGTTCTTTCTTGTGTGTCTACACTTACAGTCTTATCTTCAATTTTTGTAAAACCTTTCAGATCTTGGCTTTGCATAATAACATCAGCGTCAATTTCAGATACAGTAGTACTTGTATCTACAGTAGTACGCGAGGAGCCATCGGGATACTGATCAGTAGCAGTGATCGTTGTTACTGTCTTTAGTTTCCTTAAGACACCTGAATTATCAGAGTACTTAATTTTAACGACTCGTGTCACAATCTTTCGTCTAATTACGATATCTTTGTCTTTAATAACTTCCTCATCAACCCTTTCAGTTTCTTCAGGTTCTCCTAATGGAACTAAGTCCATGAGTACAGTTTCGACTTTACTATCCTCGTCAGTTTTACCTTGATCCTCATCTTCAGTAGGCTTTTCAGCGGCCGGTATTTCAAGTATTTCGTCTACTAAAGATACTTTTTCACTCGTTTTAATTATTACTGAACCATCTGGGTGTTCGTCTTCTGTAACTGTTTTAGTTGTCGTCTTAGTCCTTTTAACTCTGTTAGTTTTGTTGTGGTACACTTGTTTTGTTACCGTGATGGTTATTTTCCTCTTGATGATAATACCATTTTCTGTAACAGATTCGACTTCAGTCGAAGTTACTTCTTCTGGTTCTCCAATGACTTCAAAACCTTCTGGTATTTCTTCTTCGGTTTCGGTTTCATAATCCGAAACGGAAACCTGTACGTCTTTAGTTACTTCAGTTAATCCATCCGGTTTAATAGTTTCCGTCACGGTTTCTACTGTAGTCTTTAATTTCTTTCTTGATCTATCTTTTGTTGCTAAAATCTCTTTTATGGTAGTTGTCGTTATAATTTGCAGTACTTTCTGACCTTTGATTGTGGTACTTTTTTCTTGCTTATCAACTTCGACTGATTTATCTTCTATTTGCGTGTAATCAAGAAGTTCAGTTGATTCGATAATATCATCATATCCAATATCAGTTAATGAAGTACTGCTATCCACTTTCGTTCGTGATGATCCATCTGGGTAGTTGTCTGTGGTGGTGATAGTGGTAACTGTCTTAAGCTTTTTAATATTACCATAAGTATCAGCATATTTTGTTTTGACAATCCTCGTCACAATGATTCTTCTTATAACCATGTTCTCTTGTTCAATTTCTTCTGTTTTTGTAGAAACACTTTCTTCCGGTTCGCCTACAGCGACGAATTCGCTTAATAACTTATCAACGTTGCTGCTAGAATCTATAACAATTTCTTCTGTTTTTACTTCTACATTCCTTTGAACATCCTTAGACCCGTCAGGGTATTCTTTGACGATATTAGTTTCAACAGTAGTTTTAATTATCTTTTTATTGTCATCAATTCGTATCGTCTCTTTCTTAGTTATAGTTGTGATTGTTTCAATTATGTCAATATTGTTCTCCCTTATGATGCGTTTACTTACATCTGTGTCAATAACCGTATCTTCTACGTTATCATCTACTTCATCTACTTCACTGATATATTCAGACTTTGATTGTGTTTCAGCAATTTCTTTATGTATCTCGGAAAACTCTTGAGGTTTCTCTACGCTTTCTTTTGTTTGACTAAGTTCAGTCTTTTGATCAGTAGCGTCCAGTGAAAGTTTCTCGATTTTACTATCTTTGGCATAAAGATCCATTTGGGAGGTAGACTTCAGGCTGGAAGAACATTCGGACAAGACAGTCTGGGTGTCTTTAGTAGTGGTCGTGGACCCATCAGCACTCCTGCTTAGAGTAGTGGTTTCAATTGTAGTTTTAACATTTTGAGGCGTCCCATCCTCCCTCGATATTATTTCTTTAGTTGTGACCGTCGTTATTGTCTGTGTAACAACGTTTTCACCTTCTTTGATGATCTTAGTAACAGTATCAGTTTCCGTCTTGATCTTACCCATAGTCTGCATAAGCGATAGGAGTTCTGGTTCTCCGTCGTCGGTCGAACTCCTCAAAGTTTTTGGTACTTTTTCAGTAGACGTTGAGATTTTCTGCGTCAATACATCATCACCCACATGTACCACTTTCGTGATGGTCTCCTCGGATCCATCAGACTTGTCATAGGTCACTTCGCTTTGGACGCCATCACTTACTTTGACGTCCTGGAATGTTCCAGGTGTTTTTGGTAAAGGACTAACTGGAACGGTAGGTGGCGTTGAAACTCGATCGAGCTCTGGATGGACTGATAAGGACTCTACACCCTCAGTTTTGATGCCTTGTTGTACAGATTCGTCTCCAAACGCCTTATGAATGGACTCCATTAAGTGCGCTGCATTATCTGTTAAAGTTTTGGTGACTGTTTCTTTTGTTATATCTATTGGTTGTAACACTCCAACGCGTTTAATTTCCGATTTGTCGTCTTTGGGAGACTTTGGTTTATCTGCTTCACGTATATCAGGTTGTTCTGACGTTAAAGACGACACAAGCTCATCTCCGGTGTAAGACTCACGATCGAATTGGCTACTTGTGGACTGCAACGAATCCAAATGTATAGAATCTTTCTCATCCGTTGAAGAAATTGTCTGTTTAACTGATTTCTTCTCAGATTTTTCGGTACTTTCAAAGCTGTATTTCTCTTCTAAGCTAACTTCTTTGGACACATCTTCTGAGCTACTGTGCAATACGGTCTGTATGCTATCCCTATCCGCGATACCACTGTCGATAGTTGATATTGATGATAATTTATCGATTTCTTGAGTGGTCTTGTGCAATGCCTCCGAAGCATGGGCTCGTTCTTGATGTAACATTTCTACAGTTTCTTTGGCGAATTTACTCATGGAATCGGGTTTTACATCTTCATACTCGTGTTTTTCTATTTCGTCATAAAATTTTGATGGCATGTCTCTCTTTACTCGTTTCAGTTTGCTATCTTCCTGATCTAAATCTTTTTGTGCTAATTTAAGTTCTTCCGTGTCTAATGTTTTTGAATCGGAAATCTTCTTAACGACAATCTCAGGCTCGAGTTTTTCTGGGCTATCCAACTTGGCTTGTCCGTTGAGGTATACAGTTTCCTTTTTATCTATATCCTTCTTTTCAGATTTGTCTTCTTTAAGAGTTATTTTATCAGATTTTTCAGTTAAACCTCCAGAGTCTAAAGGTTCTTCGCTAACATCTTCCAACACGGTACTGCTTTCGAGCATTCCACTGGATTTACCATCAGGATAGTCATCCGTTGTAGTGATCGTGGTAACAATCTTAATCTTTCGCACAATTCCTCTGCTATCTGCGTATCTCGTTTTGATTATCTTTGTGATGATAGTTCTGATCACAACTACAGTTTCGATGATGATCTCTGTTGTGACTTTTGTAACTTTTACTTCTGGTTCCCCAAACACAGTGTAGTTTTTGAGAATTTCTTCAATTTTTCTAATCGATTCCTCGTCAGTTAATTCTTTTGCATCTGCGACAAATACCTTATCACCCTGTTCTTCCTTTTCTAATTCTTTTGAACTGGGTTCCCTTTCAACACTTAGCTTTTTTTCAGTTTCCAATATGGCAGGTACTGGTCTTACCTCTTCCTCAGATTTCTTCTTTAGCTCTATTGGGCGAGGAGCTTTGTCATCAGGCTTGACTGTAATTGCTTCTTTGATATCAGATTTGACTGGACTTACAGCCTCTGTAGATTCAACAGGGCTGGGAGCTTTATCATCAGGTTTGTCTTTACTTGGTTTTTTGTCCTTAGGCTTGACTGGACTCACAACTTTCTCAGATTCGACAGGGCTGGCTACGTCAGATTTGTCTTTACTGGTTTCTTTATCCTCAGGTTTGACTGGACTTACAGCCTTCTCAGATTCATCAGGGCTCGGAGCTTTGCCATCAGGTTTAACTTTACTTGGTTTTTTGTCCTCAAGTTTGACTGGACATACAGCCTCTTCAGATTCATCATGGCTGGGTGCTTTGCCATCAAGTTTGTCTTCAGTGGGTTCTTTGTGCTCAGGTATGACTGGACTTATAGCTTTCTTAGGTTCAACAGGGCTGGAAACTTTGCCGTCAGTCTTGTCTTTACCTCGTTCTTTATCCTCAGGTTTGCCTGATTTCTCAGGTTCAGCAGATCTGAGAGCTTTCTCGACAGGTTTGTCTTTACTTAGTTCCTCGTTATCGGCTTTGACTGGACTAACAGGCTTCTCAGCTTCAACAGGGCTCGGAGGCTTGTCTTCAGATTTGTCTTTACTGGGTTCTTTGTCCTCAGGTTTGGCTGGACTTACAGCCGTCTCACATTCAGCAGGGCTGGGAGCTTTATCATCAGTTTTGTCTTTACTGGGTTCTATTTCCTCAGACTTAACTGGACTTACAGCCGTCTCAGATTCAGCAAGGCTGGGAGCTTTATCATCAGGTTTGTCTTTACTGGGTTCTATATCCTCAGGCTTGACTGGACTTACAGCCTTTTCAGATTCAGCAGGGCTGGGAGCTTTATCATCAGGTTTGTCTTTACAGGGTTCTATGTCCTCAGGCTTGACTGGGCTTACAGCCTTCTCAGGTTTAACAGGGCTGGGAGCTTCGTCGTCAGTTTTGTCTTTACTTGGTTCTTTATCATCAGGTTTGACTGGGCTTACAGCCTTCTCAGGTTCAGCAGAGCTAGAAGCTTTCTCGTCAGGTTTGTCTTTACTAAGTTTCTTGTCATCGGCTTTGACTGGACTAACAGATTTCTCAGATTCAGCAGGGCTGGGAGCTTTATCATCAGGTTTGTCTTTACTGGAGTCTATTCCCTCAGGCTTGACTGGACTAACAGCCTTCTCAGGTTCAACAGGGCTGGGAGCTTTATGGTCAGTCTTGTCTTGACTTGATTCTTTATCTTCAGGTTTAACTGGAATTACAGCCTTTTTAGATTCAACAGGGCTGGGGGCTGTGTCTTTCGGTTTATCTTTACTTGGTTCTTTGTCATCAGGTTTGATTGGAATTACAGTCTGAGACTCAACAGGACTGGGAGCTTTGTCGAATGATTTCTCGTCAGGTTTGTCCTTACTTGATTCCTTGTCATCGGTTTTGACGGGACTAACAGGCTTCTCAGATTCAACTGGGCTCGGAGACTTCTCTTCCGATGTGTCCTTACTGGGTTCTTTGCCCTTCGGTTTGGCTGGACTTATAGCCTTGGCAGATTCAACAGAGCTGGGAGCTTTTTCGTCAGGTTCGTCTTTATTTGATTCCTTGTCATCGGCTTTGACTGGACTATCAGGCTTCTCAGGGCTCGGAGGCTTGTCTTTAGATTTGTCTTTACTGTGTTCTTTGTCGTCAGGTTTGGCTGGACTTACAGCCTTCTCAGATTCAGCAGGGCTGGGAGCTTCATCGTCAGTCTTGTCTTTACTCGGTTCTTTATCCTCAGGTTTGACTGGACTTACAGCCTTGTCACGTTCAGCAGGACTGGGAGCTGTGTCGTCAGTCTCGTCCTTACTTGGTTCTTTATCATCAGGTTTGACTGGGCTTACAGGTTTCTCAGATTCAACAGGACTAGAAGCTTCGTCGTCAGTCTTGTCTTTACTTGTTTTTTCATCCTCAGGTTTGTCTGGGCTCACTGCCTTTTCAGGTTCAACAGGTTTTTCTGAGCTTACAGCCTTTTCAGGTTCAACAGGGCTGGGAGTTTTATCGTCAGTCTCGTCCTTACTTGGTTCTTCATCACTGGCTTTGACTGGACTATCAGGCTTCTCAGGGCTCGGAGTCTTGTCTTCAGATTTGTCTTTACTTGGTTCTTTGTCCTCAGGTTTGGCTGGACTTACAGCCTTCTCAGATTCAGCAGGGCTGGGAGCTTTATAATCAGGTTTGTCTTTACTGGATTCTTCGTCCTCATGTTTGACTGATCTTACAGCCTTCTCAGGTTCAACAGGGCTAGGAGCTTTGTCATCAGGTTTATCTTTACTTGATTCTTTCTTCTCAGGTTTGATTGGACTTACAGCCTTCACTTCATGTTCAACAGGGCTTGTAGCCTTGTCGCCTGATTTGTCTTTTCTAGATTCTTTGTCCTCAGATTCAACAAGACTGGGAGTTTCGTCATCTGGTTTATCTTTACTAGGTACTTTCTCATCAGATTTTACAGGACTTACAGATTTCAACTCAGGTTCAATGTGGCTAGGAACTTTGTCTTCGCTGAGTTCCTTCTCTTTTGGTTTGACAAGGCTTACAACTTTCATTTCAGGCTCAACAGAGCAAGGAATCTTGTCATCTGGCTTATCCTTAGTAGGTTCTCTGTCACCGGTTGTAGGTGGGCTTACTGCCTCAACCACAGATTCAACCAAACTAGGGGATTCATCGATTAATTTATCGGATGGAGATTCCTTTTCCTCCAATAGTGGTGGACTTGAAGCTCTATCGTCTGCTTCTTTATCTTCAGTTTTGTCGTCAGGTTTGACTAGACTAGGCATCTTATCAACTGGCTTATCTTCTTGTTTGTCAGGAGTAGGTTCACTTTCTTCTACTAGTAGAGAACTAGGAGCCTTATGATCTACTTTGTCTTTGCTAGGTTCCTTTTCTTCAGGCTGTACTGGGATTGTTCCTTTCTCGTCAGTCTTTCCTTTAAATACGACTGAGCTAGGAACTCTGTCTTGTGGTTTATCTTTGCTGGGTTCGTCTTGAGGTTTATCTTTAGTCGAAAGTTGACTCGATATTTTTTCATCTGGTTTTTCTTTACTAGGCGTCTTGTCCTCGGGTTTGCTAGGACTTGCCTTTTCCTCTGATTTAACTAAGCTTGAAATAGTCCCTATCAACACGTCTTTGGTCGATGTTACCTCCACAACATCATGATCTACATGGAGGTCAGTGATTGTCGTACTACTAGCTTCCTTAGTGCTAGTAGTACCGTCTGAATATTCATCAGTGGTTACGACGTCTGTTACAGTTTTCATCTTCCGAGGCACACCTTCATTATCAGCATACTTAGTTTTAACAACGCGTGTTAGAATAGTTCTTATTATAGTTATACTTTTTTCAATAACAGTTTCGGTCTTAGTTGTAACAAATTCTTCAGGTTCTCCAAATATTACGAACTTACTCAAGAAATCCTCACTCAATTCATCAAGATCTTCCGACAACCTTTTAATAGTTCTGAGTTTCTTTTCGGTATCTTTGTAGGACAATAACATTTCTTCCGCAGTCATTTGAGATACCGTTTCTATTTCTGGTGTTAGCTTTTTGGCCGAGAGTAACTTGTCCTCCAATTTTTCTGATATTTCATCTTTAGTTCCTTCCGGCTTTGGTGTAGACTTTTCTTTTTCAGGTAACTTAACATCCTGTAGAAATATACAAAATGAAATAATTTTTT
>DWKE01000010.1:0-11067 GCA_018249275.1 Cecropterus evenus
ACGTAATGGTAAGTGGTCAGTGCCGCCTCTGGAGATCATCAAATTCATGTAGAATTAATTAGAGGTTCAATTTGTAGAAATGCAACCCTATTACTAAGACTCCACTGTACATCTATCCGTCTGTTTGTCATGAGGCAGTCTGCTTATGATTCGTGGTAGCTAGACTGTTTAAATTTTCAAACTTGATGTAATTAAGAACATAATAAAATGGATATATGTATATTTAAATGTATTTTTTTGCCGTTTTTAATGATAAAGAAAGATATGGAAAGATTTTTTTGCGAGATTTTCTATTTTATGCGGGAACTTATTATTTTTATGTGGCTTTTATTAATGTTGGATGATATATTTATGGAAAACTTCAAAGAACAAGAAAGATTTATATTAAGCTCAGGCGGATATCCCATTTTTATTTGCTTAGATAAATAAATTCTGTACAAAATTATATTCGAATTTAATAAATTATCGTTCTTTCCAAAGTATCTCGTTTACAAAGAAATTAAGAAAATCCAAAATATTTTCTGATAAATAATTAAATGTTAGTTAATTTGTACCAGTGATATTGTGTCAGCATACCGGTCTGGCACACAGTGGGTCCCGGGTTCGAGACCTCCTTCTTAGGTAATGCCTAAATTCGCTGAAGGCTCTCGGTTAAGTCTATAAATCATCTATATACCATTATATAGATCTACGCACTTGGATAGTGTGGTGGTCTATAGGCAAGGTAGATCTAAAACTAACTAGAACAACACACAGAACTGTTATCATTAATAACTTATACCTCACTTTGTATTACATTTAAGTATAATAACATAAAAATCAAAGAGAATAAACAAAATTTGAATAGTACATTGCATACAAATGAATTCATAAACTATTCCCGCAGAACATAAGGAATCAAAAGCATTCATATTTAACTATACAGTATATGACTGACCTTAAGGATATAATGGCAGCAGACATTTAAGTCAGCTGTTTCCTTCTTAGCGTCATTACTTTAAAGCCCAAATAAAGCATCTAAAAAAACTCCAATTAAAGCGTCAATAATGTCGTTCGTCTTGTAGAAGTCAATTTTGGCAATTCAGCTTATTTGTGGGTAACAGAAGCGAATAACGACATAGCTTAAATAAAACAAGAATTGCACAAATATTTATTTTATTATAACAAAAAAAGAATATTTTAAGAGTTTACTTCATTTAAATATGGAC
Organism: Cecropterus evenus; assembly: GCA_018249275.1. Taxonomy (NCBI): domain Eukaryota; kingdom Metazoa; phylum Arthropoda; class Insecta; order Lepidoptera; family Hesperiidae; genus Cecropterus; species Cecropterus evenus. Next base: position 1,209 of record DWKE01000010.1, read on the forward strand.
GACTAGACATGACTAGATTTGTAGACACACGCTATAAAACACGACACATACTAATTTGAAATGCGTAAACACTAATGCAGCGTCTGCGCATGCCAAGAGTGGCAACTACAAGACGTACGGCAGATTTGGCAGACGACAACTTACGATACATAGATTTGTAATCAGTGATATTAAAAATTTTGTGAAAATATCATGCCAAACATAAAATATAAATTGTAAAATTGTACGATACGACGGTAGCACAGTCACCTTGGCGGTCGTCCGGGTTCCGTCGTCTTCCGGCGGCTCCTGTGTGGACTGGGGTAAGGTGACTGGTTCGGAGGGTGGGGCGGTTAGTATATCCTCTGGCATGTCGCTACCTAACCGTGGCGTATCCTCGCTTAGGATACCCGTGAGAGAATCTGTAGGCGTTTCTAAACTTAAGTAAGAGCTTTGATCTTTCCAGCTGCAAATTCCGCCGGGCAAGTCCATCGAAATGTAGTTAGAATCGAAAGGCGAATCGCAAGCTCCTCTAGGAGAGTTTTCATCCGTGTCGGAAGAATGGCCGGAACCACCGTTTCGGTCCCTGTCTTTATCATTTTCGTCTTTGATTTCAATGTCAGTGTTACTAATGTTTGACGTTTTTAATTTGTTAGCTAAAAGTAGAAAATATTGACATTCCGCATCGTGGTACAAATGCTTTTCAGGCCAAAATGACGTGTCTCTAAAAAGATTTTCTTCTATACTGACTTCGCTATCTATAGGAAAATGTACGTTTATGTAAGACAAAGGTACTTCTACAGAAGTTTCAATTTTTTCGTCATACAAAGCCTTATCTACTGAGACAATTTTAGATTTTTGTTCAATTAATGTTTTTTCCGCGTCATCCGTAATGAATTTATCAGTCCAAAAGTTTTTGGCATTTAAATTTGTTATGATGTTAGTAAAGGAAGAAATGTTAGCTTGTTGAGAGTCAGGTGTTTCGGCATATTCCATAATTATTTGTTTTAAATCTGATTGTGGAGTATTTGCTTCTTGGGTGACTGTATAACATTCTGGTTGAATATCAACCATCTCGGAGACCCTTCTGTCTATTTCATATTTATTTTCACTTAGAACTGAGTCAATTACACTTTCACTTATATGTTTTTCTTCTGTCATATGTTCTTCTTTGCAAGACTCATGAGGTTTAGCTGGTTCCGATTTTATTTCTGTTAGAAAATCTTCTGGATCAGGTGAAGCAAACGAGGGTGTAATGCTATCCAATACTTCATCTTGGTGTTCATCGATAGACGCGTTCATTTCAACTAATTCAATTGGTATGTCATCGCTCATAGCTGAATTGTCATTTTCGGGTAATAACATTTCCTCTATTTCTCTTTGCAAATCAGCCATTTTACTTTCAAGTGATTGTTCTTCTGTAATCTTTTCATCATGAATATCTTGCTGTTTTTCGAAAGTAATTATTTCTTCTTTTAAAAACTCTTCAACTGTTATTTTTTTATCAGTTGGAGTGTCAGTTGTGGGCAAAACGCTCGAGGGATGGATATCCATAACTTCATCTTCTTTACTATCTTTAATTACATTTACTGATATCATACTCTCGGGCGATTGTTCTACCTCTACACTAATGACTTCAGATAGGTTACTTAAATCATCGATTGTAGTAGGATCGATTTTCCAAAACTGGGCTTCCGAGTAAAATCTATCTTTAACAGGAGTCTGTAATGACTCCGGAGTGGAAATTGGCGTATCTATATGTTTCGATGGTCTGAATTCAGATTGCTTTTCAAATGCTTCTTGCTCAGAAGACGTAACCTCCATAGGAGAACATGTATCTGTTGTTTCACCAATTGAAGTTTCAGTTTTCTTGTCTTTTTTCTTTTTCTTGCTCTTCTTTTTCTGCTCAATAGTATCTGGATGTATAACTTCAACGGTTTCCTCAATTTCCTTAACCGTTTCTTTTACAGGTATATTTTTTTGATCACTAGATTTTGGAGCATCTTTTAATTCTTTTGATTTTGAGGACCGCTTTCTCTTATCTTTCTTAATGGGTTGTTTTTCTTCATCAGACGTACTTGCGGCTACCTGTGTTATTTTATGTTTTATTTCTTTTTCTTTTGATTTTGTCGCACGACTTTTTCTCCCTTTGAGTGCTGTTTGGGTTTCTTCATCCGAAGGACTACTTTGTATTGATTCAGCATCGTCTGGTTTTAATGTGATTGTAAGAGCGTCGAACCTATTTTCAGATTTATCGCGCATATCGGTCTTTTGTGGTACGTTGGATACAGAAACCGAACGATTATCTCTTGACCTAGACCTTGATCTTCTACTTCTTTCTACTGTTATAAATCCTTCAGCATCTACTGAAACTTCTGGTTTGTGGTGTTCACTATCAGTCTCATCAACTAAAATAACCGGTGGTCTACTTTGAGCATGAACAGGCTCTACATGACGCTCTTCTAGTTTCAATGCTCTATCAGGGGAAGGTCTGTTACTTGCTACAACTTTCGCCCACGAGTGGTGTTGTTCACTTTCATCATATACATTAGTTTCAATTATAGCTATTGGAATATCATGAACTATTTCCTCTAAAGGTTCCTCAAAAGGTTTACTTAGTTCATCTGTTTCAAGTAAGTTACTGTTACCACCTTGTTCAGTTAACAATCCCTCAGCCACTACTTCTGCGTATGATTTACCTTCTTCTGACATTTTTACCCAAATATTACTAGTTTCAGAAACAGTTGTATTAGTTTCGTCACTTTGAGTAATTTGAACTGGTTCAGGTACTTGTGTTATATTAGTATCATTTTTATCTTCTTTCTTTTTCTTTTTCTTATTACGTTTTGATTTTGATTCACTATGTTCTTCCTGTATAGGTTCACTGACATCTACAGGATATTTTTTCTCACATTCGTCTTTAACAGATGTTTGCTTAGGTTCTTCCTTTTCTTTGTTGGCCAATAAAATAGACGAATAAGATGGTTGTGAAGACGTTACAGGTTCCGAAGATATATCTTGTGTGAGTTCAGGTTTAACTACAGATTTCTCAGCATCTATATTTGTGAGTTGGGTGTCACACTTATTGCTCTCAACGCTTTGATACATGTAAGAGGGTGTAAATTCAGGTGCATCAGCTGATAAGGTAGAATACAAAATAGTGTTTGTGAAAGAAGGTTTGAATTCAGGGATGGAATCTATTTCAGGAAGGAGATCATGCAAACTGTGTATAGGAGATTTTTCAAGACGTGTAAGGTTGCTTTCGGTTTCAGGAATTTTAGGTATATTGGAAACAGTATGTTGTAAATTATTCGAATCGTCTGAAGTTATGCGACAATGTTCCGTACTTGTGTGGTCACTAGGAAGGTCACGCGTATCACTTTTTTCAGAATCGACCGATTCCGATTCAGTTTTAGTTAATGATGCCGAGGTATATTCAGGCTTCGGCGGCTTCTCGGCGATAGTCCCTAATTCTACAACTAAACCGGTGTCGGAAGAAGCCGTTTTAGGGATAACGTCACTTAGAGAAGGCCCTGGTTGTTCGATTTCTGTGATGCTTGCCGATGATGTTACTCCTTCAAAAGTGTCACCGACAGTCTGAACGTCCAATCGTGTTATTTCTTTCGATGACTCTAAAGATCTTTCACGTTCATGACTTCCGATATCAAATGTCGTCATTTTCTCGGTTTTAACATCCTCAATTGTTTCTTCTATTAATTTAATAGCATCTTCAACAAGCCCGAATGTATTACACTCATTAAGGCTGATTTTCTTTTCATCGCCCACAAACTCTTCTTTTGTAATTGTTATGTTTTCAAAGGGCTCAGTATCATCAATCACTGCGTCGATAACAACAAAGTCTTTAATTTCATCATCTGATATTTGTTGAGGTTCTTTATCAGCTTCAATGTTTTGTTTCCTAAGTTCTACATTAATTGAATGCTCAATATCGCCAATGTTACCAAAAACCACAGGCACAAATGATACATCTGCGTCGTCAATTATAATAGAATCCGCGATAAACTTAGGTTCATATTCATCTGTAGATTTACTTTCAGGAGCAGTAGTGGCGTCTCGCAATGAGAAATCATACTTAGATTCTTCTTGTATAAAACCAATAGTTTTCTCCACTAAAGTGTTATCAGGGTTAACATTGATAGGACTAGATTCTTTACTGATGAAGTGGGAAATCATATTTTTTTCGGAGATCTTTTCAGGGGATGGAAGTATTGATTCTTGTCGAGAGTCTGTATCTTGTTTAATTGTTTGATATGTAACTCCTTGAACTAATTCTGCAGATACGTCTTGCGTTTCAGCAAAAACAACTTCTTTAATTTCATCACAAGGGAGCTCGGATGGAGTATCGGGTGGCAATGTTTCTGGTCGCATAATATTATCTTCTTGGATTTCACCTTCATCAACAATTTCATAATTTTCATTTATATACTCTTTTTTACCAACTTCAAGGTTTTCACATACCGTCAATACTTCCTCTTCTTTAGGAACTTCTTTAACTGTTTCCTTAGTCAAGGTGGACTTAGTCTCCTTAGAAATATCTACATCCATCAATTCCTCTTGGGCTACACTAGCAGTAATTGATTCTGCAGGAAGACTTTTAATATCACATATTTCTTTTGTCTCTTCCTGAGACTTATTAGTCAAGATTACTGCTAATGTGCGTTCAGCATCTACGATTTCGTGGTAACTATGACGCAATGGTACTAATATGGAACTCGTAGGCTTTGTGATTGGTAGTGTATTTGAGTTAACCGCAGAATCTATTACGGACTCGATTAGAGTTTCTACAGTATCAGCTTGATATACGTATTGAGAATCGATTGACTCATGAACTTGGTCATTTATCACAATTTCTTGAGGTTCATTCAAAGGTTCTTGAATAGTAACGACACGCTCGGGTAACTCCTCATCCGAATTTTGTTTCTCTACATTATCGGGTTCTACATAAGTTGAATGTGACGATGCAAATAAATACTCAGCATCTCGCAATTCATGGTAACTAAACCGTGGCGTTTCATAAGACCTCCGTGTATTAATTTCTCGAGATTCAGTTAGCAATGTTTGGTAGAATTCGTTACGAATTTGCGTATCTTCTGAAACCTCTGCATGTTCTATATCACGATCAACTATCCGGTCAGTCACGTGAGTAATGTTATGGGATACTCCTAGGTCAGTTACAATATTAATATTTGTCGAATCTTTTGTTTCATCTTTTGTAACTTCTATAATTTCCGAATCGGGTGCTAGAGCAGAGTCTACTCTTGATTTTGTCATTAGTGTTGCTAATAAGGCTTCTGAATCAGCAATGATTGCATAATTTTGGCTTTGTTCTTCAAAAATTAATTCGTTTAATTTGAAGTCCACAAAATCATTACTTTCTTGTGTGTTATCGATTAGCTCATCAACAATTTCACTTCTAGGTGAATTAATATTCTTTTCAATATTCTGATTTATCTGTTTCCTATCATCATATTGCTCAGAAATAGTAATAGACTCCTCAATATTCGTCTTTAAAGATGCAAAAAGATTTTCTGAATCAGTTAATTCGTGATAGTTATATCGAGGAAGTCCTTGTGTTAATAATTCGCGATCGTTTGCAGGGGCGCTTTTTACTTGATTTGTTCTAGTTTCAATATCTGATATCATTGGTCCGGTGTTTATAACTATCTCCAAATAAGTAGTAGGAGGAGGTTCTATAGGGATTTGTGTAAGGTCTTTGCTGAATGATTCTGGATGCACAGAAATGTTGTGATCGAGATCCAACGACAATTTCGTCTCAGAGACATCTGAAATATCCTCTTCAGTTAAGCTTTTCTTCTCGTCCGATTGAGCAACGGTTTCCACATTTGTTGTTATAACTGACGCAAGCAGGTTTTCAGCATCATGTAGCTCATGATAAGAAAATCTCGGCGAATCTTCAATCGGAATAATTTCTTTACTTGCTTCAACTACATTCATATTCTCAGGTGATAGATGAATTTGTATCGTATTTTCCGGTTTATCATCCATTTTTATAGTATCCGGGATTTTATCACTAGCGGTAGCGCCATACTCTAGAATATGTTCAGCTTGTGCAGGTATTTCTACCTGTTCTGATTTAATGGACTCCGCTCGTTCTACTGAAGATGATTTAAGGCGTTCGTTGACAATGAATTTATAGTAGTCATAATCTAACTGATGCAAATCCAGATTCATTGAGTAAGTCTTCACTTCTTCTTCCAATTCTTTGTATGGAATTGTGATTTGTTTTTGTACCGGTGTTCGTTTACGTTCTTGAACAGAACCGAATATGGCCTGTTCCAAGACATCTTCTATATATTCTTCTTGGATTCTTCCACTTTCATGTATCACCGTTTTCGTATTGTCTTCAATGTCTGCAATGTACTGTTTCTTATCAGCCTCTATTTTTTTGTTTTCAGTAATCAATTGTTGAGACGTTCGTTGCGTTTCATCAGTTAAAATAATCTTTGACCTTTCGACCGTCGATAAATCTTTAATGATATCAAATGATTCCAGTATAGCACCTTTACATATAAGGTCTTCTGTTACAGTTACTTCCTGCGTCGTTTCATTAACTTCTGGTAATACCTCACTTATAAGACTAACGTCTTCAACAATATCTGTTTCTGATATAAGGGTCGTGTTAGTATTGTCTGAAACGGTATCTTGTGCATCTACTGATTCTGATTTTGTTAATAACTCTGTTAAAGTTTCTTTATCAACATTGAGTAAATTTTCATCTGTGAGTTTTTCATCAACTATCGAGTGAGTTTCAATTGTTACATTTTCATTCGAAGATGTTGTTTCCTCCAAAGAATTACTTTTACTCCTGAATACTTTTACAGTTCTAATAGGAGGTAATTTCTTTACTTCGTGAGTAATTAAATAAATAGTCCTTGTTTCAACATCTTCCTTCATTGATTCGATTTCAGTCGCTTCATCATTTACAAGGTTATCCTCTTTAGGAGGTTCCGTGGCGAAGAATTTATCATTGTTGTTTTGTTCAGTAGACACACTCGATAAATGCGCAGAATCACTTGTATCAGCAAGTAAGTTATCTCCTTCGCTTATTACATATGTTTCAGATTTCAGATGTTGTTGATCGTTTATTGTATTTGTTTCTGTTATCTGTTCTTCGTTTTCCGTAGCTTGTACGCTGAATTGCTTTTCGTTTTGTATTAAATTCATGATTTCATCTAAGATCGTTACCTCAGTAGCAACTTGCTCTGGCTCGACAAAGGGTTCTATGAAATCGGGTCTACTAATAGGTTCAAGAATAGACTCAGGAATGCCTTCTTCTTCTGCCATAAGTGTATTCCAATCCATAGTAATCAGGTTTTTTTCAACTTCTTTAATCATATTTTCATTTTTAGGTGACCTATCTTCCTGTGTGGTTACTACGCTGATTTTAGCTGTAGACTCTTCAGTTTGTTTATCTTTAGAAACAAGTTGATCTTGTTCCACAATTTTTGTAACAGCTCCTATTTCATAACTTTCTGCCTTTGTTTTCTTGCTCTTAGATTTCTTTTTGGGTTTTATTTCTTTAAGCGGACTATTCTCTGTATCCATTTCTGTGACAGGAGCCTGATCCTCTGACTTTAATTCTAGTAATTTAGGGACTTCTTGCTCTTGCAACCTTTGAGTGTCTGTTATACGATCTTTCTTTTGTTTACGTTTTTTCTTACTTTCTTTACTTTCGCTTACAATCTCAGGTTCAGTTTCTGGCTCATGTTTCTCGTCTTTATGTTCTAAAAATGATTTACTTTCCTTTTCTATTATTGGAGATTTATTACTATCAGCATGTTTTGATTTCTTAGCTTTGGCTTTCTTGTGAGAAGTTTCTGTTGTTTGATTTTCTGTATTAAAAACTGACGTTGTAATCAATTCAGTTTGTTTTAAATCTTCTTCAGTAGTTTGCAAAGTATCGGCAGTGTCCAATGAAACAAGTTCTGGTGTTTTCTCATGTTTCTTTTTCTTTCTCTTTTTGTTTTTAATTGTTGTTACGCATTCATCTTCAAGAGTTATCTTCTTTAACTGATCTTCTTTACCGGAAATATCTTCTGACACGACTGGTTCATTAGATTCAGGTAAGATGGTAACCTCGATATTCCTTTGTGACAAATCGTTTGAAATTTTTCGATCATCTGAAACATTAGAATCTATATCTGTCTTTACTTCTACAAAAGACTCTAATTCGAAACTCTTCGAAGGTAGTTCAAAACATTGTTTTTCAGCAATGCTTGTTTTTTCATGTTTTAAATGCATTCTTTCCATTTGTAAGAAGTCAACACTACTAGACTTTTGCGTTAAATCATCCAAAAAATCTTCATTTTTTCTGCTAGGATTAGTAGCGGATTGTAACGTGACAATTAATCTCGTCTCATCAATCGAGGATTCCCGCCCTTTATGAGGCTGTATAGGTAAGTCTTTAAATTGCTGAATAGATTTATTTTCAATCATTGAAGGTTCAGTAGTAGGTGTTGGAACAATATTTTTCGACACATTATCAGTTTTCGCTTCCTTCTGTCCTCTTTTCTTCTTTTGTTTTATTGTAACTTCCTTTTCTATCGGCTTTACTTCTGTTGCTTGAATACTAGACGTTTCAATGGGGACAATATCCGCATTATTATCCCTACTAGCATCACGAGTTTCTTTAGATTTTTTCTTTTTCTGTTTATCAGATTCCTCTATTTCTTTAAGAGCCTTCTCTATCTCATCTTCACTTTCCACTTTAACTTTCTTAGGTTTATGTTTCTTTTTACTTTTTTTCTGTTCAACATCTGGCGATTCACGTTCCAACGGTGCAATCTGTTTGACAGTAGTTTCAGTTATAGTCTCAATAACCGTAGCGCTGTGATGAATTTTTTTCGCAATTTCAACATTTTTAGTTTCGCGTGCAGTTGGCACAGTTACCGGAGTTGCGTCTTCCACTTGAAGAGGTTCAGCATCTTCAAAATCTTGAACTTCAATAACTCTTTTTGGGGTTTTCTTTTTCTTTGTTTGATCATGTGCTCGGGTCGGGCGCTTTTCAGGCGCCCGCCTCTGTCTTGGCATGTCTCTAGATCGGCTCCGTTGCGACGGGCGTTCTGGTCTTTCAATCCTTTCGGGCTTAAGCACCGATGATTCCCTTGATCGGATCTTAGATTCATATTGAGTCGGTGGAGCTTTTTCAACTTCGACTACTATTTCTTTAACCATTTCAACCTGTGCTACCTGTGGTTTTGGTAGAGTAGTGATATTTTGCGCCCTCGCTTGCTTGCGTAAGCCAAGCGCTAATATTTCAGCATAAGACATCTCCTGAGAGCGACCGCGCGTGGCCGGACTCGGGGATCTATCGCGTCCTTCGACGATTTGTAATTCTCTTTCCGGTTTAACGGAGAGAGTTTCGCTGGGAGTTGGAACTCGATAAGCGGGTTCCGGGACGGGTACAAATTCATTAGATACCCCATGCACAATCTCAACGTTCATATCATTCTCCAAGTCCATGGGTATCGGATTTTCACATTCGGGCTCGTCTCGCGGAACGGGCTCGTACGTTACGTCGGCATCGCCGAGGTACGCGGCACTTTCACTTACACCGTACACGGTTTCACTGAACACCGGCACATCAATAGGCTCATTCACATCATCGATTCTAACACTGGGCACTTCTATAAATTCACCGACGGGCGCATCCTCGATCCGGCCGGGGGGTGAGTCATCCCGATCTTGCGGCTCGTATAGCATTCTGTGCGTAGGGAGCCGCTGGGTGCTAGGCTGCCTAGAACCGACCGAGCTGGAGCGGGAGCCGCAGCCCTTGACAATCTCGGCATAGGTGGTACCGCCGGGCAACCAGGCGGGGCTGCGTGCGCGCGTGGCGCGT